>CM076577.1:233772998-234074225 GCA_034641835.2 Pinus albicaulis
GGATAGGAGCAATGTTGGAATATGATTTTGAGAGCAAACCCACAAAGTTTATCAAAGGACAAGGCTTGGAAAAGCTAATGGCCCAAACAAACCTGCGTGCTTTGGATATAAATCTCATAGCAGCAATGTCAGAAGATGAGGATGAAGGTTTTCTTGTTCTGGTTTCAGACATTTTTCTACAATCCCCATGCTATTCAGACATAGTCTATGTTCTTCAACACTTTTTACCACCTCCCGGGATGTCTAGAAGCAAAGGTAGATCACTGAAACTCAAGTCTGCTAAATTATGTATTTTAAAAAGTGCTCTTTATTGGAAAGATCCAGGAGGTATTTTGCTTAATTGTTTGGTTGAAGATGAGGCTCAGTAGGTGATGCATGACTTTCACAAAGGTGATTGTGGAGGTCATTTGTTTTGGAAAACTACAACTAACAAAGTGTTGAGAGCAGGATATTATTGGCCCACCTTATTTTCAGATTTGTACAAAATAGTGATGAGCTGCCACGAGTGTCAAGTTTTCCAAGGAAAAGGGAAACCAGTTTCTGTAAATGCTCCCTTTCAGCAGTGGGGACTTGATTTCATAGGGGAAATCCACCCCGCATCATCAGCACAACACCGATGGATCTTGATAGGTACCGATTAATTCACGAAATGGATCGAGGCCATTCCAGCAAGGCAACTGATACGGTAATCATTCAATTCTTAGAATCAAATTTCTTGTGTTGTTTTAGCTGCCCTCACAAAATCATAATAGATAACACAAAAAAATTTATATCTAATAAGATGGTAGAATTCTGTGACAAATACAATATTGTGTTGGGCCATTTTACAACATACTACCCACAAGGCAACGACCTGGCAGAATCATCGAATAAGTCTCTCATAAACATAATCAAGAAAATGATGGAGGCAAATAAAAGGAACTGGCATCGAAAGCTTATCAATGAGTTATGGGCAGATAGAGTCAGCAACAAGAAATCCATAGGTATGTCACTGTTTGAGTTGGTTTATGGTACTGATGTTGTTTTTCCCACATCACTTACAGTTCCGATCATGAGATTATTGCAAGAGGCTGGCAGTAAAGAAGATGATAATCAATGAAGGATCAATCAAATGATCCACCTTCAGCAAACAAGAGGGAAGTGTCTCAGAAAGCTAATGAGTTGTAGGAGAAGATAAAGAAAATCTATGACTATAAGACCAAAGCAGAAAAGTTTCAGTTGGACGATGTGGTGTTGAGATGGGACGCATGAAATGAGGAAAAAGGGAAGCATGGTAAGTTCGACAACCTATGGAAAGGACCATACAAGATTTCAGCATACAGAGGACAAAATGCTTTCTTGCTCTCAGAGATGGATGGCCAAGATTTCCCCGGAGGACCAGTAAATGGTAGGCTGTTGAAGCACTACCACTATTGAAGATAATGGATCCAAATTTATGTCACAATCATTGTATATACCATGCCATGGTTGGTCAGATTTCGGTTACACAGTCATTGAAGTTTGGGGCTCGAGGTGAAGGCTATAAAACTTGAGTGATATGTGTAAAGTTTGGCTTTATTTAAGTTTTCAGTCAGAGTTTGAGTCAGAGTCAGTCTGCATTATGTCAGTTTTCAGTATTTTGATCATATCGCCCAATGGATAAGGCTACTTGGTCTACGGTGTTCTTGGCACCTCCAAAGAGCTACCATCCCCATTGGAGCTAATGTTAGTGTCAGTATTTTCATACTGCCATCAATGATCAAAATTACTCTTTTGCATTTTCATATTAGGAGTCCCATACCATAAATTTTCACCATTCCATTAGGTCATGGATTCATTGATGGTAGTGGTTTTTCATCAGTTTTCCCTCATGCATAAAAACTTGTTGATTCTCCTCTCTATGGTCTCCAGTCATGATTCACTTTCACTCCCAATTCGTATTATTAGGTCATAGGGTTGGTCTCATTAGGTTCTAGGGTCTCATCATGGTCAAATTAATGAGTCAAGTGTCAATAAATATCAGTAAGGTCATGAGGAGGTCAAATAAACTCAAAGGCACAGTATCTGGAAAGATCAAAGAATTGTTCTATTGATCTTGATGTAATTTTCACCTCAAGACCATGTTTTGAGGTGAAAACATGGTACTTTTCTTTTATTATCATCTTTTATGTAATTTTATGTCTTCATATGTAATAAGTTGCACTTAAGAAGCTGCTATCTCCATACAACCACCACCCTGCTTTTTTAAGAGGATTTCCACAGTGTTTTTAGTGAAAAATCATGTTCTAAGTGTATCCATCAGAAAGAGCCTAGAAAAAGTTTTCCAATGGTATATTATACTCCCAAAAATGACTTCTGGATTGGAAAATATGCCGAAGTGAATAAAAATCCCCAAAGCCTAACTTTACCCCCCCTTCCTCTCATTTGGTCTCTTAAACTTTATAATATAATCTTAAAGTTTTTCAATCGTAACCCTTTTCCTCCGATCCGATCGCAACATTCAATCGCCAGCTTCCGAATGAGTCACTTAAGATTGAGTCACCTCCGATTGAGTCACCCCTGATTGATTCACCTCTGATTGACCCTTCCCTGATTACGAACTTCCAATGCGATCGCATCGCACCACATGCCCGATCGCATCACATTATCATCGTCCTACTATGTTGCGATGAATCGCATATCACCAATCGCATATTTTATTTCCAAGCACTTACCCCCGCTCCCCTTCCTGATTGCGATTGCGATTTACTGCCGGGTCCTACCATAAAGTCTTCGCCCGTTCCAAACAAAAAGGGGTTTTCCTTTGTAAAAAGTGATAAACTGATTTTAAAGGATTTCTTAAGTTTTCATCGCATCACATGTTTTAAACCTCTACGCTCTTTTTCGTCGATGCGATGAATGGCATATCTGTTGGCAATATGATGCAGAGTGTTGTCCTTGATGGCAACCCACTTGATGAAGATGATGGAAACCTACTTAATGAAGTTGTACCAGAGAAAGAAATATCAGTAAGGGCCAGAACAATGATGAAAAGTGTGTGATACAAAGAATACGCGAGTTTGGTTAGGCGAAGTAGCGTATGTACACGGAAAAGTACGTGCTAAGTCACGTATGC
Organism: Pinus albicaulis; assembly: GCA_034641835.2. Taxonomy (NCBI): domain Eukaryota; kingdom Viridiplantae; phylum Streptophyta; class Pinopsida; order Pinales; family Pinaceae; genus Pinus; species Pinus albicaulis. Next base: position 233,776,093 of record CM076577.1, read on the forward strand.
CTAATTGCGCTCTAAAGTTATAAATCCAGGGGTTCTTACCATGGTATTGACCCATTGTATTGAGCGCTGGATTTTCTATTTGATCCCGTCCAGGAATACCATCGGAAGTGATGTGGTTTTGGCTCATGGTATTGACAAAGGCTAAATCTATATAAGGAGAAGAAGATCATTGTGCAATGGTGAGCATGAGTTTGGGTTTGAATGTATACATCACTCTGAAGTATGTCTGAATGGAAAGGGTAACAGTTTGATGATAGATCTGAATCTATGATGCACCTATGAAGAAAATGATGAAGAGGGATCTCTAGATCTAAAATGTATATGTATTTTCTAGATCTATTTATGGAATGATTAGATCTGTGATCTGGAAAACATCTGTCTGAAGTGAAGGGTAAAATCTAAGATATATATCTGTTCTGAAGAATTGTGCTGCCCCATAATCTTTGAAGATCTATACGCTTGTTTGTAGCAGAGGAAGTGCGTATATACGCGGGTTTAATTCAGTGAAAGCGCGTATGGAATGTGAAACCAGTTCTGAAGTATGTGAAGATGTATACGCGGGTTGATATGCATGGAAGTGCGTATATACGCAGGATCAGTGAAAGGAAAGCGCGTATTAAAACTACGGATTGATGAAGTTTGTGGTATGAGATGTCTGATTTTTTCTGATGTTTTACTGATATCTATTAGTGATGTATTCATACAGATCTGGGTTGTTTAAATATTTTTTATGCTGCTGACTATGTTGAGAAAAGATCAAGTTGTTGATTGAATGGTTGATGATTCATTGAATGAATTGATAAGGGTATAAGTTTCAGTTTGATGTATGATTGAGCTTAAATGTGTGGAGTGGGTCCATTCTGAAAATATGATGAAAAGTGGCCTGCAAGTTGTAATCTATTGAAGCTATTGGATCCAGTATGAAAATTGATGAAACGTGGTCCATGGTGGTGCTGAGGGTTGTAGCCTTCAGTCAGAGAGTTGTAGCTTCCTTCCAGGTGAGGCTGGTAAACGAGAGCAGTGGGTTGTAGGTCCCTTCCAGGAGAGGCTGATAAACGAGAGCAGGGGGTCATAGCTCCCTTCCAGGAGAGGCTGGTAAATGAGAGCAGGGGGTTGTAGCTCCCTTCCAAGAGAGGTTGGTAAACGAGAGAAGGTTGTAGCCTTCTGCAGGTGGGTGCCTGCGTGTTGGTATGAGTCTGCGCCAGTACATGGTTGTAACATGTTTTCTCTATAATAAAATATTGAAGGCTGAGACAACGGCAGTGGTGGTTTTCTCCCGACTTGGGTTTCCACCTAAAATCCTAGTGTTCATGTGTGTTGCTTATGTGTGATGGTTTATTCTGTTATTACTGCACATGCTTACTGTTTATTGAACATCTAATTAATGAATGATGGAATGATATGAGTGAAGAATTATCTACATAATAAGATTGCTGGACATACGCATGTTTTATTAAGTATATCCGCGTGTATACGCGAGTTGGCTTCAGGAAAGTCACGTATGTGTTTTGAAGTAAGAAAAAGTAAAAAGTGTTGAGTAAGTCCTAAATACTGATTCACCCCCCCCCTCTCAGTATTTTTCCCAACAATATCACAATTGGCATTTCTCATAAGTACCTTACCTCCGCTCCCCTTCCCTGCAGATTTGCGATTGTGATTGTCCCTGGTCCCACTAAATTTTTCTCCCATCTCATCGCAAGTCTGTAATCGCATCGCTCCATTATAAGATGTTCGTTCCCATTCCCGATTGCGATTGCGATTTCCCATGGGTCCCACCTTAAAACCCTTCCGCCTTTTCAATGAAAAAAGGGTTTTTTCCTTTGTAAAGCGCGGAACTCATTTTTATTTGTTTTACAAGGACTTTTCCTCCATCACAAAGTCTCCACCCATCGCATTATCATTGTCCCGCTATATTCTATCCCCGCACATCGGTTTCCTCCGATGCGATTATCGCATCGCAAATATTTCATTTCGCACAGAACTAAACCCACTTCCTCCTCCCCACCAATGCAATTGATCGCACATCGCCAATCGCAATCGGTGATTTCCATAATGTTTAAACCCGCTCCCTTTCCTGATTGCGATTGTGATTCTTCCTGGACCGATCTCCCTTTTCCTTCGCTCTTTTTCAATCAAAAAGGGATTTTTCTTTGTTAAAGGGGGAAATGTGATTTTTATTAGTTTCAAAAGGCATTTCTCGGCAAAAAGGGATTTTCGACAAAGAAAAAGAAACAGTCAAGGCCGAGAACTAAATATAAACCAGAGACACGACAACAACAATAAAAAGGAGAAATGGTTTTAAATTTGTCTTTTTTCTCCTCTATTCAAGCAACTGCAAATTCTCCAGATGATCAAATGTATTGTTTCTCCTTCTTTTCAGGGGCAGATTGTTGGTTTTCTTCCTATGTTCAGATTTCAGTTCCTGAGCTGGTAAAACAAATCCTCTTTCTGTGGATCTACTCCCCTCAAAATTTTGTCTATTTAATTTAATTTCTGAGTCATTTGTAAGGGGGAATAAGGTGTGGAATAAGTTGGAAATCATTTGAGGACGCTCTGTGCTCCATTTGTAATATTTTGGCAGGGAATTAATAAAGATATGCAGCTCTGATTTGTGGGATCCCTATGGTATGGATTTTAGCATTGTTCTTTCCTTTGTGTTCATCTATTAATTGTTATGTTTGTCATTAATTTCATTCATATCTCTGGTTGAATGCTTTCAAGATAGATAGGTAGAATCCATTGTATAATTCTTTGCCTTGGGAAATTATTCAACACTCTATGTCTTCTGTTGTTTGAAAAGGATCCATCTCCTATGCCCTTTTCAGCTCCTCACTAGTCTTAAACATTCCATCATTATTTAAACTGAATTGTTAAAATCCCTGCCTACCTTTCCCCATGAAATACCCTGTATCTCTTATTTAATTCCCCAGATTCAAACTTCCCCATTTGCTCCATACAACCCAGAAAATTTATAAAAACACTTCCAATTATTATACCTAGCCTAAAATCAGTTTTCTCTTATATTTCATTGAATATCTTTCACGAAGAGAGCCCTCTCCTAACCTTGTAGGGCTAGCTACAAGGCTGAGCATGGTTTGAGGTTACCCTGATTTGCCTTCTTTCAGCCTAATGTTCAAATTAGGTGATAACACCTCCATTTTGCAGGTTCTTAGAGCAAGAAGACCCAAGAGTGGGGTTACTTCATGATTTGTCTCTCTTTCAACTACGGGGGATTAGCCAACCTCGTTAAGAGATTGGCTCTCAAAAATCTTCTTGCTCAGAAGTGTTTAGATATTTCATTCCTACAGGAGACTCTGGCTGATGGCTCATCTATTTGTTGCATACTCAATTCACTCCTACCAAACTGGACTTTCATCACTGTGGATGCTTGGGGTAGATCTGGTGGTTGTGCACTTGGCATTAATAATAGGAAAACCCAGATGAAAAATTGTTGGAGTAGGGATGGATTTCTTGGCATGGACATAAATTTTGGTAACATTGAGCTCCCTTTAACCCTGATAAACATCTATCTGTCTTGCACTAATAGGATGGTTTTCTGGCACTCTTTGTTGAACTACACTCTCCTTCAACACCCTCACACCATCATTGGTGGTGACCTAAATTTCTCTCTGGCCATCTCTGAATCCTGGGCTATTCAGGCTGCCCTAGATCCACTGGCAGAATTTATCATTACTAGACTAGAATCAGCCGACCTTATTAACATTCAAATGACAAAGCTTCAGCCCACCTGGAGGAACTGAAGAAATGGAGCGGCTACTTTGGCTCAAAGACTTGATCAATTCCTCATCAAGCAACCCTTACTTTAGATCCTGAACAAAGCTAGGCAATGGGTGGGTCATGGTGGCATTTCGGATCATTCACCTGTCTTTCTTGAATTTGAGATTGGCCCTATCTGAGCCCGACCACCTTTTAAATTCAACTCAAGATGGCTTCTTGATCCTGATTACCACAATTTAGTGGTTCAGGCATGGCAGCATTGTCATTAACTACCTTATCGTGAGCCGGCCAAAGTTATAAATGACAATTTAACTCACATAAAAGGCTTGACAATCAAATGGATTGGGAAAAAAAATGAAAGGAGAGAGAGGAACTGCAAAGGATTGAACTTGAGCTTGCCTAGCTAAATGGTTCTGACCTAAGGGGCTTCCGATCAAGTGCTTCAAAAGAGCATCTTATTGCCCTCAAAGCTACCAGAACTAAGCTCCTGCACCAAAAAGAAGCTGATTGGAGAATCAAAAGCAGAGCAATTTGGCTTCAGGCTGGGGATGAGAATACCAAATTTTTTCAACAACATGCAAATGGTCGCAGTAATTGCAACACGATTTGGGAACTTACTGACCAGCACAATTTGGTGGTTCGCACTCATCCGCAACTCCTGGATATGGGCATTTAGTATTTCTCCAAGTTATACAGAGACCCTTTACAATGTAACCTTCTGGAGATTATGCACATTACCGGAGCTTTCCCCAGTTTTGTGGACCAAGAACTAGCGGAGGATCTCATTGCTCCGGTCACAAAGGGTGAGATTAAGGGAGTACTTAAATGGTTCAAAAAATATAAAAGCCATGGACCGGATGGCTGGCCCATTGAATTTTTCCTACACTTTTTTGAGTTGATGGGCAATGGCCTTCTACTTGCTATTGAAGATAATTGCACACAGGGGAAAATCTATGATGGTTTCAATTCAATGTTCATTTCTCTCATACCTAAGAATAATCATCCTAACTCTTTTCAGGATTACCGGCCCATATCCCTCTGCAACTGCATTTACAAGATCATATCAAACATCATTGCTAATCGCATCAAATCCATCTTATCATCTCACATCGCAAAAGAACAATTTTCCTTTCTCCATCAAAGGCAGATTCATGAAGCCATCAGTTCGGCTCAAGAATCCCTACACTCTATCAAATCCAAAAATATCAAGTCTACCATCCTTAAAATTGACCTTGCAAAGGCATTTGATTAGGTTAATTGGAGCTATCTCCACATCATCCTCATTCAAACTAGTTTTCCCCCTACCTTCATTAATTGGATTATGGGGTGTATCTGTCATGCATCTTCCTGTATTCTCATCAATGGCACGACATCAGATTCCTTTCACGCGAGTAGGGTTTTCCGTCATGGGTGTCCTCTATCCCCATTGTTGTTTGTCCTTGTTATGGAAGGCCTTTCTGTGCTTATCAAACAGGCAAAAGTGGACAGGGCCCTCCGTGGTCTCAATATCAATGAGATTATGCACCTCACGCACCTATTATTTGTGGATGATGTTCTTATATTTCTTGATGGTTCTTGTCAAGATTCCACTCAGTTTGGGATTATTCTTCAAAAAATTTGCAAAGTGACGGGTATGGCACCCAATAACCACAAATCCAGCATCATCATGACTCAATGCACAACTCAAGAATGGGATAATGCTTTGGCATTATTTTCTTTCACTCTCCACAAAATTGCTGATGGCCTGAGATATCTGGGTTTTCATCTGAAGCCTAATGACTATCAGATCAAAGATTGGAACTGGCTCATTGCAAAAGTGGAATGAAGAATCAATGTTTGGTATCACCATTGGCTCTCTAGGGCTGGTCGACTAGTTTTAATCAAATCGGTTCTCGAGGCCATACCTGTCTACTGGATGTCTCTGGCTTGGATGTCAATTGGTGTCACTGATCGCATTAAAAAAATCTGCAGACATTTCTTGTGGAGAAACAAGGAAAAATACTGCACCTTTGCTTGGATTGCTTGGGAAAAAATCAGCAGACCCAAACAGTGGAGTGGTTGGGGTATCAAATATTTACACCTCTTTTTGACTGCTCTAGTGGAAAAATTATGCTGGCACCTTGTCTCTGGTCATAGTCTTTGGAAAGAGGTAATCATTGCTAAATACATTGCTTCCAGGAACATGCTTGATTGGATCAGAGGTAGCATTTTTCCTACCCTGGGTACCTCCATTATATGGAAAGCAATCACAAAGGTTGCTCCTGTTATTCGAAAAGGCCTCTCTTCGAAAGTTGGTACTGGTGATACTATTCAGGTAGGCTCGGATTCGTGGGCTGGCAGCGGAAAACATTATAAGTTACCTGTTTGGATCATTGAGCATTTGGAAAATAGGGGGTTTCGATACCTTGCATAGATATCAGACCTGACTCGGACGAATTGGCAATCAAAAAACTGGTTATTGGCCTCTGACCTGGACATTCCTCAAGAAGGTCTTCTTGATTGGGCTAATTATATCAGAGCTTTGCAAGCATCACATATCCATCTGACTGATTAGGAGGATCAACTGATCTGGGATATCTCACCAAAGGGCATTTACAGTCCTAAAATTGGTTATTTGACTCTCTGCCATTACAAGGAACCTCAAGAAAAACTCTGGTGGTGGCAAACTATCTGGAAATTAAAGGCTCCACATAAATTTCAATTACTATTCTGGTGCATTCTTCAGGATTGCCTCCCCACCTTGTAATATCTACATCACCATTCTTTTCAAGGACCCTCTAGATGCTGCTACTTCCTATCTCATGAGGAGGATGCCATGCACCTATTCCTAGATTTCCATAATATACAACGCATCTGGTAGCTTGTCACACATGAGTTGGGTTGCTCACTACTATGGCTTGGGATTACAATCTTGGATACCTGGACTAATTGGTGGCGGATGAATGCTACCTCCACAAAGCTGCACAATCTTCCTTTGATATTTGCTTGGGAAATATGGATTCACCGGAACAAGCACATTTTTGAAAACAAACAGGTGATCGTTGATTGTATCTGTACGATGACTATGAATTACTACAGACTGATACCTAAAGATGAAAAACATCAACCTATGCACAATGATACTCTTGAAATTATTGATCACTCTCGACCTTGGGCCTATTTTGATGGCACAACCAACCAACAGGGATGCTGGGGGGGGGGTATACTCTAGCTTAATGAGCTACATCATTTTCACCTCAAGATGGGATTGGGTATAGGTAAAAATAAATTTGCCAAACTTCAGTGTTTAAGACTCCCTCTGATCTTTGCCCGGGAAAAAAACTGCAACTCCCTACAAATTTTTGGTGACTCCCTTATTTTGGTTAACTGGTTCAACTCACTTGCATAGTGTCACACGCACACACTATCTGCTTTACTAAGGGAAGTTCATCATCTCAAATCATTATTTGATTCCATCTCTGTCACTCATATTTACAGGAATAGGAACAAAGTGGCAGACAAAATTTCCAAAGAAGCTGCGGAGCTAAACTAGGGTGATTGGCACATCACTGAACACAATGATGCACAAGTGTACAGATATTTCCATCGCCCCTTCAACGAAGCAATCCGATATTTGCAAGTAGTTGACACATGATTGCAATTTTGGTTATATTTATTTTGGAACTTTTATCTATATATATGTTTTTTGATACTTTATTACTCCGGTAGATATTTCACAAAATTGTAAATAACAGTTCTTCTTTTTTGGTTTCTTTTGACTAGTAATTTATGCACCGAACTTACTATGGTTACTGGAACACTCTGCTATTTTTTTACTATCACTGACTATACATGAATTCAGCTTTATACTTGTAGCTACTTGATCGAATACTTGTAAAATGTAACATGTAATTTTTCTACATAATGAAAGATTACGAATTTTTCCTTTGCGAAAAAAGAAGTTCAACTTATTGATTTCGAAAATGAGTAATCTTCAGACTCCCAACATACGCACCAAAATTTTATCACCAAAATAGGACCCTAATAGGCTGCTGATCAGACTACCTCAGTGTAACTATTTCAAACCAACCTTTTAGCTGAGGCTTAGCCTCCTCAGCCTGAGAGGGATTTCTCAAGCGTTTATGATATTGATTAATGATAATATAGATGGCTAACTCTATATTGGTTTTGTGTGTTTGTAGATTGAAATATTAAGGCTTGCTATCATTGGGCTATGGAGTCAATAAGTCAGTAGATTCAGTGGCAAGGCTTCTGGACATGGAAGCTGAGAAAAATGGGGTTTTAAACAAAGAAAATTCACTCAAGAACATAAGGTCCACACAATCATTTCATTACTAAATGAATTCAGAGCATAGAGTTATGAAGTCTGAGTAATAGTAATGAAATCTATTGTTAGTGGTTCAAAGGAAATTCACTCATAGAACACAAAAAAACACACGCACCTCATTAATAAAGGAAGTCAGAGCATAGGGTTATGAATTCTGAGTAATAGCAATGATATCTACTGCAAATAGTTAAACATAATAGGTAGATCAATAAATCATTAAAACCCCATGAGAATCTTAGGTCTGTCAAGAAGAAAACCTTTCTGCATTACTGATCATAGTTAATTACATAAAGCAGCAGATTTTGCAAAAAAGTCTCCAATCCCTTGCTAATTCAACCTCTTGCTTCATATATATGTTTTAAAACATTGTATTCTATGATCCCTCATCAAGATAATTCGAATTTCTATTATTTACACCTATTCTACTCCTAAAACAGACTCTTAATTACAACTGACAAGTAACTGTCTCTTTTAGAAGTCCTAATACAAATAGGACTAAAATTCATTAAACATGTTTCAAAAACCTTATCTAAACCTTTAATGATTCTTTTGACAGCTACAACCTCATGAGTTCGAATTTGGTGATGCCTCCAACCTTGTTATGAACCCTGCAATTCCATGACCTAACTGCCCTAGAAACCAGGAAACAAAGTTTGCTAAAATTTAGCCCTTACCTCCATGCTTGTCTTCCAACATCTTTGCTAGCCTTGATGAATATATTGTATATGTAACATGTGTTAACATCCCATAAAATCTTCAATCCTTCCATCTATGAAAAATTAAGTCCTTGAAAGAGTGTAAAGAGAGCTTATGTATCTGTGCTACAAAAATATCAGTTGTTTTCGTAGTGCAGTAACTATGTCTTTATAAACATCTATTAACATCCAATTTCTTCTGTTTTAACATCTGGAACTTCATTTGTGAACTTTTTCCATCCTCTAGCAGAATCAACACTTCAAAAAACATATTTTTTACCTCTTGAAACCTTAACAAAATGCTCAAAACTGCACCTATAGCAGTTTCGTAGCGCGCTACGAAACTGCTGTGCATGTCTTTTTACACAAAATTTTTCAAAAATATCAGTTTTTAAAAATTATTGCACTTTTTCCATGATTTCTAATAGCTTTAATAATCAGCATATGTCATCCTTGAAATTTTTTCAAAAAGTGAAGTCCTTCTTTATGACAAAACTGATTTATAATTTGTCACTTACTGCCCTGTTTTTATCTGAAAAATAGGTGTTGAGACAGAGCTTTTATCTTCTCACCCATATTGTATTTTCAAAAACTTAAGGAGGATTTTGGATAACATGATGTCTTGAACAAAAACCTATCTTGGTTTTTTGAAATACCTCTCCTACTGTCTAGAAAATGTTCTTGAAAAACCTATATAAAACTAGAAAATCTTGATTTCTGAAAATATGGCTTCAAAGAAAGCCTTGTATCTTCCAACTGGTAACAATTGTGAGAAAAGTGAGATAGTTTATTCTAGCTGGGGATTTTACGAAGATAAAACTCATTCATAATTCCAAAATACTTTTGCATGTGGCCAGAAACTGATCTTGAAAAAGACTGCTAAAACCAGAAAACAGAGTTTTTCTCTCAATGACTTTCAGCAGTTTCGTAGTGCACGTTAAACCAACAATGTCTCCCACCTCATAATGAATTTCAAGAAACTGAAAGAGGTTTTTGTATTTCATTAGGTTAGAAAGAAACACCTCTTTCATTTTTCAAAAAGGAGTTTTAATTTGCTCAAGAACCCCTATTTAAGTTGACTACCTAAAACAGAAAAACAAGGTTTTTTGCTGAAAAAGGTTGTTTCGGCCATTTCGTAGTGCAAATCACCTTTTTTGAACTAGTTGTGCTACGAAAAGATTGATTCCTATCATGATTGCAATATTTGACCCTAAACCTAATGGAATGACTTCTAAATGGATGATGGGACCTTTAAACCATGGAATAAGGTTGTTAAACTTTATTTGACAATGAAAATGAGACTCTAACCCTATCACTTAACCCTTTAAGCATGAAATGACCTACAACCTATTTAAGACCATTACTAGAGATAGGGAAAACTTTCAGAGTTTATTGAACATGGAGTGGACCTAGAAGAATTCATTTTAACTTGTAATATTACCTATCCTTTACCAATGACTTAAAATGACTTCTAAACCTCCTTGAAATCATGACCAAAAGTAGAGTTGACACAATGATGTTTTGAGAATTTTTGGGTGATAAAAGTAGCTCCACTTAGGATAGTGTGCCCCTGTGGTACACTAAGAACTGGTAGCTCCAGTGCTGCAATCCATTCCTTTAAAATAAAACTCTGAAATTCTGTCCAATCTGCTTCAAACTGTACCTACTAAAAATGCTCAGTCAACCTTGAGCTTGTTTGCACATTCCTACCTACCCTATCAATTGCAAACTTCATTCAACTCAATCAATATGAAATTTCCAATGTAGCTAGTCATTTATTTTATCTGATATTTGAGTTGTTTGACTGCATTGGAACGCTAAGTAATTATGATATTGTGATGACCACTGCCATTGAAATTATAACTGATCTTCATAGTAAAAATAAAATTGAAACACTGGAGAGTAAAAATATTCCATGTATTTAGCTATAGGATCCCAGAAAACATGATCAGCTTGATGATCCTCATAACATCCTGTAACTTCTAACAACTGATTTTTAGCCACAAAAAATTTATTTGATAAGCTATCCAACTGCCTTTCTGAATGATTCCCACAGATAATGTAATTTTTCTCATTATTATGATCATTCTTTGAAGTAGGCTGCTGCAAATTATGACATAAGTAATCAACATTTTTCTCTGCCTGAGGGTTATAAAAACTGTCTTCCAGTATTTCTTCTTGGTATTTGTAATGATTTTCATCTTCATTATGATCTGAAGACTGAAAAGTCTGCTGCATCTCTACATCAATCTTAGAGGATGTAAGAATATTTTCACGAGTAAACTCCTACTGATTTCTATGTTGCATGTCATGGGATGTTATCCTTTCTTCTAGGTGTTGAAATGTATTGTTATGAAGAGCCTCTAAAATTTCTTCATCCATAAATTCATCATCATCATAACAATCCTCCAAATACTGAATAAAACTCATAGAATGTTTACAGCAATCTTTGACTAGTAATAAGGAGGGATGACACTCTTTATACATCTCATAGAATTCATAATGAAAATTAGCAAGAGAAGATAATGAACCATTTGCTAAACCTTTATACCAAGACCATGCTTTTCCTTCTAGAATGGTCATAAACATCTTCATGAGACAATATTTAGGGAACTAAACCTTAAGACTGTGTACATGCATGTGGAACCTAACCAAATGAAGAGCAGCATTGTCTTTCTTTTCATCTTTGAATATTGGAAGATCATCTAACCATTCAACCTTTGGCATAGGATTTGGAAAACCAAGGATATCAGACCAATTCAAGGGGGCATACCTGGCATTCATTCTTGCAATGGAACTCATCTTGAAACTTCATCTAGCTACTGATCTTCAAGCAGTGGAGTCATCTTCCAATTTAATTATTTGATGTGTGGAGTCGCCAAGGTAGTTCTGTAGCCTCGAACAGATTCTGAGCTCCTGCTACCTTCAGAAGTTCAACTTATCAAGTGAGAAGTCAAAATAAATATGTGTATGAGTATAACCTTGATACAAACCAGTTTTTGAGAGGCTCTTGGGAACCCTAGTCATGGCGGCAACGATTTTCCCCTAGTTTTCGGACTTGCCATGGTTTTGGCTTTCTTTCATTACTCTATGGTCTTGATTCGCGGCTTGACCAATGCACTGATCCTATTGGTCTTTCCCTTGTTCTTTTCATATCTCTACACTACACTTGATCGCTACATGATGCACATCTAACCGGGGCCTCTTTTCTCGGGCCTTTAATTTTTTTTTTTACTGTGATACATGTGACTCTCTGCAGGCTGCGGGGTTGACTTGTTATGGTCTTGAGTATTTGCAGTCAGAGTGTGATTATTTCTGCAGGAGCACGGGTTCCTCGTGGTGGGGTTATACATCATATTTCTCTGCCAATCGTTTCTGGGGCCTTATATTTTTATCTGGTGGGGTTTACCGTCCTGCCAATAGGAGAGCCTATGAAGAGATTGTCGACTACTCGGAAGACCATTTGCAGGGAGTGGACATTTGGGGAAAAAAGGATGATGCAGACGCTGTGGATATGATTGTCGTGGGCCCGATACTTCCAGAATCTTCTCAGTTAGACCAAGTCTCCATGGCGGGGGCTTCATCTCCTAATGATGATGGCTTTGAACCCATCAGTTTCGTGGCACCCTCCCTTTCAATTAACGGTCTTTGGGGTCTTCAATCACCGGGAACACCTATCATCCCAGTGGTTGACCTAGGTCATCGACACCTTTTGAGGAGGCGGTGTTGTCCTACATTGGTGCCATGACTCAGACGCTATAAAACCTAAACATTAGCGGCATCGGTCCCTCCTCTTCTACTGATGCGAGGATTCCAGTCACGGCATCGGGGGTTTTTGTTAACATACCAGCTGATGCCCCTATGGGTGATAATCCACTTCCATCGTCAGACTTGGAAGGCTCGGGTGACCCTATAAAGGATCACACTGACCGTGGCAAGAAGCATAAGATGACCAGGAACAAGTTTAGCAGGAATTCAAATTTCGGGCGCAAACGGGGGATGGACGATCTAGAGCACATAGCTGCCACAATGCTAGTTGGCAAAGTTCGGGGTAGGAAATATAATACTGTGCGGCTTTAGAAATGGACTATGGAGATTTGGGGGGGCATACTTGAGACCCTCCCGGTGGTTTCACTTCTTACCCGTGGCTGGTTTACACTCACTTTCACCATGCCGACTCATATAGATTAGGTCCTAAAGCAGTACTGGCATATTGAAATGCACCTAGTCCTCCTCAAGAGATGGTTGCCGTTATTTTATCCCAACAAAGAAAATGCAGGGGCTGGTCCCATATGGATGAGGCTCCCCAGAGTACCGGTCTAGTTCTGGAACGATACCACCTTCCGGAACATCAGGGAAGACTTCGATCACTACCTTAATCATGATTGCTCCTACTTAGTCACGGGAAATAAAGTTGTGGCTTGAATCCTGATCTTCCTTGACACTCAGGATGGCCTGCATCACAATTATAATATGTTTTTTGAGGGCATGATGTGGCAAAAAATGCTAGACTACGAGGGTGTACCTTTTAGGTGTAGGAAGTGTCACGAAGTGGGGCATTTTTTTAAATATTGCCCAAGATTGGGTATTGTCAAGCCGAGTTTCAAGCATACCTCTGCTGCGGCCACTCAAACATAACCATTTATTTTCCTTTTCCAGGGGTCTATGGTGACATCCCATGACGAGTCGGAGAAGCCACCTAAATCTGAGGCGATGCATACGTTTCCTTCATGGCCGATTACACAAACCATAATTCACACTCTAATAGCACTGGCTTCTATGCATCGCGCCTCTACGGTTCCAGGTACCCTTCCTTCTCTTGACTCTTTGAATTTCATTTTTACTCCTGTTTCGTCTTCCATTGCAAATCACTCTGCTTTTAGTTTACCTTCACTTAGCTGCACTATTGCACTGGCGCCTCCATCCATATCTCCCACCATTCCTCACACATATGCTGACATATCTAATGGTTCCACCTCACCCAACACTAACTCATATTCTGCTCGGCATTCCTATTTCCTTCGATCCGAATCCCTATCACACCCCTTAGCTCCCCTTGGCATTGACCCATGAACGAGCTGTCTACAGACCAAATCTAGAAGACGACCATCGGAGATGGAAAAGGCTATCAAACGTGAAAATTTTGAGGTTGTTGCGGCCACCCAATCCTCCTATTAGTGTCATTCTTGTCATACTGCCATCAGTGATCAAACTTACTCTTTTGCATTTGCATATTAGGAGTCCCATACCATAAATTTTCACCGTTCCATTAGGTCATGGATTCATTGATGGTAGTGGTTTTTCATCAGTTTTCTCTCATGCATAAAAACTTGTTGATTCTCCTCTCTATGGTCTTCAGTCATAATTCACTTTCACTCCCAATTCATATTATTAGGTCATAGGATTGGTCTCATTAGGTTCTAGGGTCTCGTCATAGTCAAATTAATGAGTCAAGTGTCAATAAATATCAGTAAGGTCATAAGGAGGTCAAATAAACTCAAAGGCATAATATCTGGAAAGATAAAAGAATTGTTCTATTGAGCTTGATGTAATTTTCACCTCAAGACCATGTTTTGAGGTGAAAACATGGTACTTTTCTTTTATTATCATCTTTTATGTAATTTTATGTCTTCATATGTAATAAGTTGCACTTAAGAAGCTGCTATCTCCATACAGCCACCACCTTGCTTTTTGAAGAGGATTTCCACAATGTTTTCAGTGGAAAATCATGTTCTAAGTGTGTCCATCAAAACGAGCCTGGAAAGAGCTTTCCAACAGTATATTATACTCCCCAAAATGACTTCTAGATTGGAAAATATGCCTAAGTGAATAAAAATCCCCAAAGCCTAACTTTACCCCCCCTTCTTCTCATTTGGTCTCTTAAACTTTATAATATAATCTTAAAGTTTTTCAATCGCAACCCTTTTCCTCTGATCTGATCGCAACATTCAATCGCCAGCTTCTGATTGAGTCACTTCCGATTGAGTCACCTCCGATTGAGTCACCCCTGATTGACCCTTCCCCGATTACAAACTTCCGATGCGATCGCATCACACCGCAGGCCTGATCGCATCACATTATCATCATCCTGCTATGTTGTGATGAATCACATATCACCAGTCGCATATTTTATTTCCAAGCACTTACCCCTACTCCCCTTCCCGATTGTGATTGCGATTTACTCCCATGTCCCACCATAAATTCTTCCACCCGTTCCAAACAAAAAGGGGTTTTTCCTTTGTAAAAAGTGATAAACCAATTTTAAAGGATTTCTTAATTTTTCATCACATCGCATGTTTTAAACCTCTGTGCTCTTTTCCGCCGATGTAATGAATCACATATCGCAATCAGCATTTCCCATAAGTACCTTACCTCCACTCCCCTTCCCCGCCGATTTGCGATTGCGATTGTCCCCGGTCCCACTAAAGTTTTCTCCCATCGCATCACAAGTCTGTAATCGCATCGCTCCATTATAAGATGTTCGCTCCCATTCCCGATTGCGATTGCGATTTCCCATGGGTCCCACCTTAAAACCCTTCCGCCTTTTCAATGAAAAAAGGGTTTTTTCCTTTTTAAAGTGCAAAACTCATTTTTATTTTTTTTACAAGGACTTTTCCTCCATCGCAAAGTCTTCACCCATCGCATTATCATTTGTCTCGCTATGTTCTATCCCCACACATCGGTTTCCTCCGATGCGATTATCGCATCACAAATATTTCATTTCGCACAGCACTAAACCCACTTCCTCCTCCCCGCTGATGCGATTGATCGCACATCGCCAATCACAATAGGCGATTTACATAATGTTTAAACCGACTCCCTTTCCCGATTGCGATTGCTATTCTCCCTGGGCCCACCTCCCTTTTCCTTCGCTCTTTTTCAATCAAAAAGGGATTTTTCTTTGTTAAAGGGGGAATGTGATTTTTATTAGTTTCAAAAGGCATTTCTCAGCAAAAAGGGATTTTCGACAAAGAAAAAGAAACAGTAAAGGCCGAGAACTAAATATAAACTAGAGACTCGACAGCAACGATAAAAAGGAGAAATGGTTCTAAACTTGTCTTTTTTCTCCTCTATTCGAGCAACTACAAATTCTCCAGATGATCAAATGTATTGTTTCTCCTTCTTTTCAGGGGCAGATTGTTGGTTTTCTTCCTATGTTCAGATTTCGGTTCCTAAGCTGGTATATCAACTCCTCTTTCTGTGGATCTACTCCCCTCAAAATTCTATCTATTTAATGTAATTTCTGAGTCAGTTATAAGGGGGAATAAGGTGTGGAATAAGTTGGAAATCATTTGAGGACGCTCTGCGCTCCATTTGTAACAGTTTGGCAGGGAATTAATAAAGATATGCAGCTCTGATTTGTGGGATCCCTGTGGTATGGATTTTATCATTGTTCTTTTCTTTGTGTTCATCTATTAATTGTTATGTTTTCCATTCATTTCATTCATATCTCTGGTTGAATTCTTTCAAGATAGATAGGTAGAATCCATTGTATAATGCTCTGCCTTGGGAAATTATTCAACACTCTATGTTTTCTGCTGTTTGAAAAGGATCCATCTCCTATGCCCTTTTCAGCTCCTCACCAGTATTAAACATTCCATCATTATTTAAACTGAATTGTTAAAATCCCTTCCTACCTTGCCCCATGAAATACCTTGTATCTATGATTTGATTACCTAGATTCAAACTGCCCCATCTGCTCCATACAACCCTGAAAATTTATAAAAACACTTCCAATTATTATACCTAGCCTAAAATTATTCTACTCTTATATTTCATTGAATATCTTTCATGGAGAGAGTCCTCTCCTGACCTTGTAGGGCTAGCTACAAGGTTGAGCGTGGTTTGAGGTTACCCTGATTTTCCTTCTTTCAGCCTAAGGTTCAAATTAGGTGATAACATCTCTGGCGACCATACTGGGGATCTATTTAGCATAAAATACTGATCACCCCAGTAATACTTCCCATATAAATCCTTGGACTCTGGATGATGAGGTTTAGAGTTTGATAGGCTGAAATAAAACATTGTAAAGTAGAAATTTGACCACACTAGCTTCAAGGAGATACACAAGTGCCAACCCTAATCCAAATCCTCCCCCTGTGTTTAAAAATCCCAATCTCATTCCAAGGATAATCAGAAGACAAGAAGGATCACTAAACCCTAGGCCTATTTTCAGATCCCATACCTCTCCCAGTGAGTGGTTGTTTGTAGAAGATCTCTCTTTTGATGAGTGTTTTGAGCTTTCTTTGTTCAGAAGTAAATCTGAGACTGCACTTGATGACATAGTTTTAGATCCAGAATTTCTTATAGATCTTGAAGTTCAAAGGGAAAACACATCGATTGATGACTATACTCTGAATTCCCCTCAGACATATGTCACTGTAACCAATATCCCTGAACCTTCAGTTTTATCAGAAACAACATCTCCTACCCTTAATTCATCAGCATTCCCATCATTTTCAGATGTCAATTCTCAGTTTTCGACTCCTCCATCAGCACCTCCCTTGAATCCTAGTAGCACAAACACTGTTGTAAATCCACCTTGAGTCATGGCTGCCCGGTATGCACCCCTAGTTTTACCTCAGAATCTAAATGATATGCCTACTGATTACCAAAGTAAAATACCTATCTTTGATGCCACTCAAATTATCACAACCCAACAGCATGTTGATAAGATGAATGACTTCTTTGACCTTCATGAGGTAGAAGCAGAAAATGTAACCACAAGATTGTTTGTCTAAAGCTTTGGAGGTGAAGTTTGAAAATGGTTTAGAGCATTACCAGCAGGCTCTATCCACACTTAATAATTACATAGACAATTCTTAGACCAGTGGGAGGTAAAGAAAAAACCACTTCAAATCTTGTCTGAATATGAAAATATTAAAAGAAATGTGGGTGAAACTGTACAGGATTATTGTGTGAGATTTAATGCTGTATATAATGCTATTCCAGCCAATCTGAAGCCCCCCATGGGGTTATCTTTGCTCAAATTTCTAGATGGTTTCGATGCTGATATGGCGTATCAGATACGAGAAAGAGATCCTACCACACTTGAAGACATGCAGAAGATAGTTGTGAGCGTTGAAGAAAATTTGCTAGCCAGAAGAGCGCGGAAAAAGGTTGAAAAGAGAGTAACTATGAAAGAAGAAGCATCCCCTTCAGATAGTAAGATGGACACTTTGATCTAGATAGTGGAGAAAATGGTTGATCAGCTGACTATTTCGGATAGACTTGAAGCACAGATCAAGAATCCTAACTTTAGAGGACATCAGCAGCCATAATTCCAAATTAAACAGAGGGAAAATAGAATGCAAGACCAAGCAACGCCACAACAGCAGATCAAAACTCCATTGTAGCAAAATTATGTTCAAGGAATGGAAATAGATGATGATGACGATCCAGTCATTGAATCCAACCATTTATTCACTGCTGATGGTGCACCCATCTTTCTCACGGAAGATGAGGAATATACAACAACTGCAGACATTTGGAAGGATGAAGATTTAATATTGAAAAATTGTGTAGCATTAGAAGAAGAGTCTGATGATTATCAAAGAGGATACATGAATGATTTTTTATCTCAAAAGAAGCAGTATTCTTTGAGGAGCAGAGATGTGCCGATCAATCCTATTCAAAAGAGAAAAGAGCTGCAATAAAAAAACGACTCCTCAAATACTCAAAGAAAAGGGAAAGAGCCTGCTGATCCTTCTCCCAGCAAGGCATCCTCAGTGAATAATGTTGCAATGAAAAGAACTAGCTTAGCGCAGCAAAGGAGCAAGTAGAGAAGAAAGATCCTCCCGTCAAAGAGGTAGAAAAATTCCTATCTTTTAATTTGGAAAATGAAATTTCTAAGCTGAAAGTGTCCATGCCCTTGACTGAGTTGGTGAAAAATAACACTTATAAACATGAGGTGTCCAGATTTTTTCAAATAGACTCTGTATCAGATATGGTAAATGTTGAAGATGATTATCCTGAACCCATTTTTGGTCCAGCCATAGAAGGTCAGTCAGAAGAAAGTGAAGTCCCTCCCTTCTACCTGAGTTTTAGATTGCATGAGTTCATTTTACATAATGCTATGTTGGACTCCGGAGCCTCGCATAACTTGATGCCTAAGGCCATTATGGAGAAGTTTGGTCTTGATATTACCCACAAATACCATGATTTGTATTCCTTTGACTCTAGTAGGGTCCATTGCATTGGTCTTATCAAAGACTTGGTAGTATCTTTAGACCAAATCCCAGCCAAAAATGTTTTGATGGATGTAGTTGTTTTCGACTTTCTACCATGGTTTGGAATTCTTTTGTCCAGGTCATGGGGTGCAAAATTGAAAGGGACCATTCAGCTTGATTTCTCTTATGCTACCATTCCCATGTTCGGTCAATTGAGAAAATTATATAGGGAGAAGAAAATGAAATACATGATCACCAGCAAAGAAAATCCAGTTAATCATCCCATTATTGTAGTCCACACAGATCTGGAGTCATTTGTATTATATTCAGATGGTGGTTTGAGTGATGAAAATGTTCAGTTGGTAGAAGTAGATGAGATACCTGAAATTTCATAAAATTTTAGGGAAGTCCTTAAACAGGAAAAAGATAAAGCAAGCATTTCCGAGCTTCCTGCCTACCAGCAGCAAAAGGACAGTGAGTAACAGAAATATGTAGAAATCAGTCCAGATAAAGTAGAGAAAGGAGCAAATTTTCAACATCTAGCAGAAGAAGAAGAAGGCCTTTGGAGCATGGATTTTGATGGGGCTGTTGGTAAGGATGGTGCTGGTATAGGAATATGGATTCGGAGCCCTATTTTCCAGCCTAAAAAAGTTCCTAGTAATGTTAGAGTATGTGCTTACAAGTTGGATTTTGACTGCTAGAACAATGAAGCAGAGTATGAAGCTTTGATTGCAGGTTGGAAAATTTTGAAGAAGCTAAATGCAAAGAGGATTTCTGTCTAAGGAGATTCTGAGTTAATAATCAAACATGTAAAAGGAGAGTACCAAGAAAAGCATCCGCAATTGAGGGCCTATAGAAATTTTTTCCTAGACATTTTGAGGACATTTTCTGAGTACACTTTGACAGCAGTCCCCTGAATGTAGAATCTTATTGCAGATTCTCTTACCACTATTGCAAGTAATTTGAAGATTCCAATGAACTCCAGCAACAAGTTTGAAATTTATGTCAAACATCGGCCTGTTGTTCCAGATAATTTAAGGTATTGGCAAGTGTTTTGGGATGACAATGAAATAAATTCTTTTTTGCAGAGTGAAGGAAAATTCAAGGATACTCCCATAGAAGGTGATTATGAGGTCGATGATCAAGAAATCAAAACAAATCAGATGGACGTGTTGCAGCTGAAAGACAATGTAATTCCTAGAGGTCTCACACCTTTAGAGGAGCTTTTTTATCAAGATTATGTTTCTAAGAAACCAAGCTTGGTGCCTAATGATAAAGGAGTTGAAGATGTTAATCTGGGAACAGCTGACAAGCCTAAGCTGGCAAAGTTATCAAAGGCATTGTCCCCTGAGGTAAAGGAACAATATGTTAAATTAATTTCTGAATTTTCTGATGTGTTTGCATGGTATTATTCAGATTTGAAGGTGTATGACAAAAATATAATTCAGCATACTATTCCCATCAAGCTGGATCAAAAGCCATTTAGACAGAAGCTGAGAAGAATCAACCCAAAGCTGTTGCCATCCATTGAAAAAGAGGTAAATAGATTCTATAAAGCTGGTATCATTGTCCCAATTAGATGTTTTGATTGGATTTCAAATTTGGTCTCGGTACGTAAAAAGACAGGAGAGATAAGGTTGTGCATAGATTTCCGGAATCTGAATAAAGCCTCCTTAAAGGATAACTATCCACTTTTGAAGATGGACCATATTCTGCAGAGAGTAGTTGGAGCATCAAGGATGTCACTACTCGATAGCTACTCAGGATATAATCAGATCTTGGTGCATGAAAAAGACCAAGACAAAACTTCTTTCACAACACCTTGGGGAACTTTCCAGTATGCCAAAATGCCATTTGGGCTAAAGAACGCTGGAGCCACTTTCCAACGAGCAATGGATATTTATTTTGCCAATGAAAAGGATGTTTTTATTGTTTTTTATTTGGATGATCTGACAGTATTTTCTGGTTCTGGTAATGAACATTTGCACCACTTGAGGGTTGTATTTCAGCAATGCAGAAAGTTTGGGATTTCTCTTAATCCAAAGAAAAGTCTGTTTACTATGGATGAAGGCAAGTTGCTGGGGCATATAATCTCTAAAGATGGTATCTACATTGATCCTGCAAGAGTGGAGGAAATTCAGCACATAGACCTCCCACGTAACAAAAAGGAGATTCAGGCATTTAATGGTAAGATGAACTTCCTAAGCAGATTTATACCCAAGTTGGCTAAACATTTAAGGGAAATGACTAACATGTTGAAGAAGGATAGCACTGTCAAATGGAGTGAGGAGGCTATCAAGTCATTTAATCTGGTAAATTTTTCTCTGTCCAATGCCCCAGTCTTGATCAGTCCTGATTACACTCAAGATTTCATTATATTTTCATTTGCATTGGAGCATACTATGGCTGCGGTATTGATGAAAAAAAGAGATAAGATTGAGTAGCCCATTACCTTTTTTAGCAGGACCATTCGAGATGCTACCTTGCAGTATAATATCATTGAGAAACAAGCATTGGCCCTTATAAAAGAATTGAAGGACTTTAGAGTATACATTCTGCATTCACATACAATAGCATATGTTCCTAATGCAGTAGTGAAAGATGTCTTGATGCAAACTGATCCAGAGGGTCGAAGAGGTAAGTGGATAGGAGCAATGTTGGAATATGATTTTGAGAGCAAACCCACAAAGTTTATCAAAGGACAAGGCTTGGAAAAGCTAATGGCCCAAACAAACCTGCGTGCTTTGGATATAAATCTCATAGCAGCAATGTCAGAAGATGAGGATGAAGGTTTTCTTGTTCTGGTTTCAGACATTTTTCTACAATCCCCATGCTATTCAGACATAGTCTATGTTCTTCAACACTTTTTACCACCTCCCGGGATGTCTAGAAGCAAAGGTAGATCACTGAAACTCAAGTCTGCTAAATTATGTATTTTAAAAAGTGCTCTTTATTGGAAAGATCCAGGAGGTATTTTGCTTAATTGTTTGGTTGAAGATGAGGCTCAGTAGGTGATGCATGACTTTCACAAAGGTGATTGTGGAGGTCATTTGTTTTGGAAAACTACAACTAACAAAGTGTTGAGAGCAGGATATTATTGGCCCACCTTATTTTCAGATTTGTACAAAATAGTGATGAGCTGCCACGAGTGTCAAGTTTTCCAAGGAAAAGGGAAACCAGTTTCTGTAAATGCTCCCTTTCAGCAGTGGGGACTTGATTTCATAGGGGAAATCCACCCCGCATCATCAGCACAACACCGATGGATCTTGATAGGTACCGATTAATTCACGAAATGGATCGAGGCCATTCCAGCAAGGCAACTGATACGGTAATCATTCAATTCTTAGAATCAAATTTCTTGTGTTGTTTTAGCTGCCCTCACAAAATCATAACAGATAACACAAAAAACTTTATATCTAATAAGATGGTAGAATTCTGTGACAAATACAATATTGTGTTGGGCCATTTTACAACATACTACCCACAAGGCAACGACCTGGCAGAATCATCGAATAAGTCTCTCATAAACATAATCAAGAAAATGATGGAGGCAAATAAAAGGAACTGGCATCGAAAGCTTATCAATGAGTTATGGGCAGATAGAGTCAGCAACAAGAAATCCATAGGTATGTCACTGTTTGAGTTGGTTTATGGTACTGATGTTGTTTTTCCCACATCACTTACAGTTCCGATCATGAGATTATTGCAAGAGGCTGGCAGTAAAGAAGATGATAATCAATGAAGGATCAATCAAATGATCCACCTTCAGCAAACAAGAGGGAAGTGTCTCAGAAAGCTAATGAGTTGTAGGAGAAGATAAAGAAAATCTATGACTATAAGACCAAAGCAGAAAAGTTTCAGTTGGACGATGTGGTGTTGAGATGGGACGCATGAAATGAGGAAAAAGGGAAGCATGGTAAGTTCGACAACCTATGGAAAGGACCATACAAGATTTCAGCATACAGAGGACAAAATGCTTTCTTGCTCTCAGAGATGGATGGCCAAGATTTCCCCGGAGGACCAGTAAATGGTAGGCTGTTGAAGCACTACCACTATTGAAGATAATGGATCCAAATTTATGTCACAATCATTGTATATACCATGCCATGGTTGGTCAGATTTCGGTTACACAGTCATTGAAGTTTGGGGCTCGAGGTGAAGGCTATAAAACTTGAGTGATATGTGTAAAGTTTGGCTTTATTTAAGTTTTCAGTCAGAGTTTGAGTCAGAGTCAGTCTGCATTATGTCAGTTTTCAGTATTTTGATCATATCGCCCAATGGATAAGGCTACTTGGTCTACGGTGTTCTTGGCACCTCCAAAGAGCTACCATCCCCATTGGAGCTAATGTTAGTGTCAGTATTTTCATACTGCCATCAATGATCAAAATTACTCTTTTGCATTTTCATATTAGGAGTCCCATACCATAAATTTTCACCATTCCATTAGGTCATGGATTCATTGATGGTAGTGGTTTTTCATCAGTTTTCCCTCATGCATAAAAACTTGTTGATTCTCCTCTCTATGGTCTCCAGTCATGATTCACTTTCACTCCCAATTCGTATTATTAGGTCATAGGGTTGGTCTCATTAGGTTCTAGGGTCTCATCATGGTCAAATTAATGAGTCAAGTGTCAATAAATATCAGTAAGGTCATGAGGAGGTCAAATAAACTCAAAGGCACAGTATCTGGAAAGATCAAAGAATTGTTCTATTGATCTTGATGTAATTTTCACCTCAAGACCATGTTTTGAGGTGAAAACATGGTACTTTTCTTTTATTATCATCTTTTATGTAATTTTATGTCTTCATATGTAATAAGTTGCACTTAAGAAGCTGCTATCTCCATACAACCACCACCCTGCTTTTTTAAGAGGATTTCCACAGTGTTTTTAGTGAAAAATCATGTTCTAAGTGTATCCATCAGAAAGAGCCTAGAAAAAGTTTTCCAATGGTATATTATACTCCCAAAAATGACTTCTGGATTGGAAAATATGCCGAAGTGAATAAAAATCCCCAAAGCCTAACTTTACCCCCCCTTCCTCTCATTTGGTCTCTTAAACTTTATAATATAATCTTAAAGTTTTTCAATCGTAACCCTTTTCCTCCGATCCGATCGCAACATTCAATCGCCAGCTTCCGAATGAGTCACTTAAGATTGAGTCACCTCCGATTGAGTCACCCCTGATTGATTCACCTCTGATTGACCCTTCCCTGATTACGAACTTCCAATGCGATCGCATCGCACCACAGGCCCGATCGCATCACATTATCATCGTCCTACTATGTTGCGATGAATCGCATATCACCAATCGCATATTTTATTTCCAAGCACTTACCCCCGCTCCCCTTCCTGATTGCGATTGCGATTTACTGCCGGGTCCTACCATAAAGTCTTCCGCCCGTTCCAAACAAAAAGGGGTTTTCCTTTGTAAAAAGTGATAAACTGATTTTAAAGGATTTCTTAAGTTTTCATCGCATCACATGTTTTAAACCTCTACGCTCTTTTTCGTCGATGCGATGAATGGCATATCTGTTGGCAATATGATGCAGAGTGTTGTCCTTGATGGCAACCCACTTGATGAAGATGATGGAAACCTACTTAATGAAGTTTTACCAGAGAAATAAATATCAGTAAGGGCCAGAACAATGATGAAAAGTGTGTGATACAAAGAATACGCGAGTTTGGTTAGGCGAAGTAGCGTATGTACACGGAAAAGTACGTGCTAAGTCACGTATGCCTAATTGCGCTCTAAAGTTATAAATCCAGGGGTTCTTACCATGGTATTGACCCATTGTATTGAGCGCTGGATTTTCTATTTGATCCCGTCCAGGAATACCATCGGAAGTGATGTGGTTTTGGCTCATGGTATTGACAAAGGCTAAATCTATATAAGGAGAAGAAGATCATTGTGCAATGGTGAGCATGAGTTTGGGTTTGAATGTATACATCACTCTGAAGTATGTCTGAATGGAAAGGGTAACAGTTTGATGATAGATCTGAATCTATGATGCACCTATGAAGAAAATGATGAAGAGGGATCTCTAGATCTAAAATGTATATGTATTTTCTAGATCTATTTATGGAATGATTAGATCTGTGATCTGGAAAACATCTGTCTGAAGTGAAGGGTAAAATCTAAGATATATATCTGTTCTGAAGAATTGTGCTGCCCCATAATCTTTGAAGATCTATACGCTTGTTTGTAGCAGAGGAAGTGCGTATATACGCGGGTTTAATTCAGTGAAAGCGCGTATGGAATGTGAAACCAGTTCTGAAGTATGTGAAGATGTATACGCGGGTTGATATGCATGGAAGTGCGTATATACGCAGGATCAGTGAAAGGAAAGCGCGTATTAAAACTACGGATTGATGAAGTTTGTGGTATGAGATGTCTGATTTGTTCTGATGTTTTACTGATATCTATTAGTGATGTATTCATACAGATCTGGGTTGTTTAAATATTTTTTATGCTGCTGACTATGTTGAGAAAAGATCAAGTTGTTGATTGAATGGTTGATGATTCATTGAATGAATTGATAAGGGTATAAGTTTCAGTTTGATGTATGATTGAGCTTAAATGTGTGGAGTGGGTCCATTCTGAAAATATGATGAAAAGTGGCCTGCAAGTTGTAATCTATTGAAGCTATTGGATCCAGTATGAAAATTGATGAAACGTGGTCCATGGTGGTGCTGAGGGTTGTAGCCTTCAGTCAGAGAGTTGTAGCTTCCTTCCAGGTGAGGCTGGTAAACGAGAGCAGTGGGTTGTAGGTCCCTTCCAGGAGAGGCTGATAAACGAGAGCAGGGGGTCATAGCTCCCTTCCAGGAGAGGCTGGTAAATGAGAGCAGGGGGTTGTAGCTCCCTTCCAAGAGAGGTTGGTAAACGAGAGAAGGTTGTAGCCTTCTGCAGGTGGGTGCCTGCGTGTTGGTATGAGTCTGCGCCAGTACATGGTTGTAACATGTTTTCTCTATAATAAAATATTGAAGGCTGAGACAACGGCAGTGGTGGTTTTCTCCCGACTTGGGTTTCCACCTAAAATCCTAGTGTTCATGTGTGTTGCTTATGTGTGATGGTTTATTCTGTTATTACTGCACATGCTTACTGTTTATTGAACATCTAATTAATGAATGATGGAATGATATGAGTGAAGAATTATCTACATAATAAGATTGCTGGACATACGCATGTTTTATTAAGTATATCCGCGTGTATACGCGAGTTGGCTTCAGGAAAGTCACGTATGTGTTTTGAAGTAAGAAAAAGTAAAAAGTGTTGAGTAAGTCCTAAATACTGATTCACCCCCCCCCTCTCAGTATTTTTCCCAACAATATCACAATTGGCATTTCTCATAAGTACCTTACCTCCGCTCCCCTTCCCTGCAGATTTGCGATTGTGATTGTCCCTGGTCCCACTAAATTTTTCTCCCATCTCATCGCAAGTCTGTAATCGCATCGCTCCATTATAAGATGTTCGTTCCCATTCCCGATTGCGATTGCGATTTCCCATGGGTCCCACCTTAAAACCCTTCCGCCTTTTCAATGAAAAAAGGGTTTTTTCCTTTGTAAAGCGCGGAACTCATTTTTATTTGTTTTACAAGGACTTTTCCTCCATCACAAAGTCTCCACCCATCGCATTATCATTGTCCCGCTATATTCTATCCCCGCACATCGGTTTCCTCCGATGCGATTATCGCATCGCAAATATTTCATTTCGCACAGAACTAAACCCACTTCCTCCTCCCCACCAATGCAATTGATCGCACATCGCCAATCGCAATCGGTGATTTCCATAATGTTTAAACCCGCTCCCTTTCCTGATTGCGATTGTGATTCTTCCTGGACCGATCTCCCTTTTCCTTCGCTCTTTTTCAATCAAAAAGGGATTTTTCTTTGTTAAAGGGGGAAATGTGATTTTTATTAGTTTCAAAAGGCATTTCTTGGCAAAAAGGGATTTTCGACAAAGAAAAAGAAACAGTCAAGGCCGAGAACTAAATATAAACCAGAGACATGACAACAACAATAAAAAGGAGAAATGGTTTTAAATTTGTCTTTTTTCTCCTCTATTCAAGCAACTGCAAATTCTCCAGATGATCAAATGTATTGTTTCTCCTTCTTTTCAGGGGCAGATTGTTGGTTTTCTTCCTATGTTCAGATTTCAGTTCCTGAGCTGGTAAAACAAATCCTCTTTCTGTGGATCTACTCCCCTCAAAATTTTGTCTATTTAATTTAATTTCTGAGTCATTTGTAAGGGGGAATAAGGTGTGGAATAAGTTGGAAATCATTTGAGGACGCTCTGTGCTCCATTTGTAATATTTTGGCAGGGAATTAATAAAGATATGCAGCTCTGATTTGTGGGATCCCTATGGTATGGATTTTAGCATTGTTCTTTCCTTTGTGTTCATCTATTAATTGTTATGTTTGACATTAATTTCATTCATATCTCTGGTTGAATGCTTTCAAGATAGATAGGTAGAATCCATTGTATAATTCTTTGCCTTGGGAAATTATTCAACACTCTATGTCTTCTGTTGTTTGAAAAGGATCCATCTCCTATGCCCTTTTCAGCTCCTCACTAGTCTTAAACATTCCATCATTATTTAAACTGAATTGTTAAAATCCCTGCCTACCTTTCCCCATGAAATACCCTGTATCTCTTATTTAATTCCCCAGATTCAAACTTCCCCATTTGCTCCATACAACCCAGAAAATTTATAAAAACACTTCCAATTATTATACCTAGCCTAAAATCAGTTTTCTCTTATATTTCATTGAATATCTTTCACGAAGAGAGCCCTCTCCTAACCTTGTAGGGCTAGCTACAAGGCTGAGCATGGTTTGAGGTTACCCTGATTTGCCTTCTTTCAGCCTAATGTTCAAATTAGGTGATAACACCTCCATTTTGCAGGTTCTTAGAGCAAGAAGACCCAAGAGTGGGGTTACTTCATGATTTGTCTCTCTTTCAACTACGGGGGATTAGCCAACCTCGTTAAGAGATTGGCTCTCAAAAATCTTCTTGCTCAGAAGTGTTTAGATATTTCATTCCTACAGGAGACTCTGGCTGATGGCTCATCTATTTGTTGCATACTCAATTCACTCCTACCAAACTGGACTTTCATCACTGTGGATGCTTGGGGTAGATCTGGTGGTTGTGCACTTGGCATTAATAATAGGAAAACCCAGATGAAAAATTGTTGGAGTAGGGATGGATTTCTTGGCATGGACATAAATTTTGGTAACATTGAGCTCCCTTTAACCCTGATAAACATCTATCTGTCTTGCACTAATAGGATGGTTTTCTGGCACTCTTTGTTGAACTACACTCTCCTTCAACACCCTCACACCATCATTGGTGGTGACCTAAATTTCTCTCTGGCCATCTCTGAATCCTGGGCTATTCAGGCTGCCCTAGATCCACTGGCAGAATTTATCATTACTAGACTAGAATCAGCCGACCTTATTAACATTCAAATGACAAAGCTTCAGCCCACCTGGAGGAACTGAAGAAATGGAGCGGCTACTTTGGCTCAAAGACTTGATCAATTCCTCATCAAGCAACCCTTACTTTAGATCCTGAACAAAGCTAGGCAATGGGTGGGTCATGGTGGCATTTCGGATCATTCACCTGTCTTTCTTGAATTTGAGATTGGCCCTATCTGAGCCCGACCACCTTTTAAATTCAACTCAAGATGGCTTCTTGATCCTGATTACCACAATTTAGTGGTTCAGGCATGGCAGCATTGTCATTAACTACCTTATCGTGAGCCGGCCAAAGTTATAAATGACAATTTAACTCACATAAAAGGCTTGACAATCAAATGGATTGGGAAAAAAAATGAAAGGAGAGAGAGGAACTGCAAAGGATTGAACTTGAGCTTGCCTAGCTAAATGGTTCTGACCTAAGGGGCTTCCGATCAAGTGCTTCAAAAGAGCATCTTATTGCCCTCAAAGCTACCAGAACTAAGCTCCTGCACCAAAAAGAAGCTGATTGGAGAATCAAAAGCAGAGCAATTTGGCTTCAGGCTGGGGATGAGAATACCAAATTTTTTCAACAACATGCAAATGGTCGCAGTAATTGCAACACGATTTGGGAACTTACTGACCAGCACAATTTGGTGGTTCGCACTCATCCGCAACTCCTGGATATGGGCATTTAGTATTTCTCCAAGTTATACAGAGACCCTTTACAATGTAACCTTCTGGAGATTATGCACATTACCGGAGCTTTCCCCAGTTTTGTGGACCAAGAACTAGCGGAGGATCTCATTGCTCCGGTCACAAAGGGTGAGATTAAGGGAGTACTTAAATGGTTCAAAAAATATAAAAGCCATGGACCGGATGGCTGGCCCATTGAATTTTTCCTACACTTTTTTGAGTTGATGGGCAATGGCCTTCTACTTGCTATTGAAGATAATTGCACACAGGGGAAAATCTATGATGGTTTCAATTCAATGTTCATTTCTCTCATACCTAAGAATAATCATCCTAACTCTTTTCAGGATTACCGGCCCATATCCCTCTGCAACTGCATTTACAAGATCATATCAAACATCATTGCTAATCGCATCAAATCCATCTTATCATCTCACATCGCAAAAGAACAATTTTCCTTTCTCCATCAAAGGCAGATTCATGAAGCCATCAGTTCGGCTCAAGAATCCCTACACTCTATCAAATCCAAAAATATCAAGTCTACCATCCTTAAAATTGACCTTGCAAAGGCATTTGATTAGGTTAATTGGAGCTATCTCCACATCATCCTCATTCAAACTAGTTTTCCCCCTACCTTCATTAATTGGATTATGGGGTGTATCTGTCATGCATCTTCCTGTATTCTCATCAATGGCACGACATCAGATTCCTTTCACGCGAGTAGGGTTTTCCGTCATGGGTGTCCTCTATCCCCATTGTTGTTTGTCCTTGTTATGGAAGGCCTTTCTGTGCTTATCAAACAGGCAAAAGTGGACAGGGCCCTCCGTGGTCTCAATATCAATGAGATTATGCACCTCACGCACCTATTATTTGTGGATGATGTTCTTATATTTCTTGATGGTTCTTGTCAAGATTCCACTCAGTTTGGGATTATTCTTCAAAAAATTTGCAAAGTGACGGGTATGGCACCCAATAACCACAAATCCAGCATCATCATGACTCAATGCACAACTCAAGAATGGGATAATGCTTTGGCATTATTTTCTTTCACTCTCCACAAAATTGCTGATGGCCTGAGATATCTGGGTTTTCATCTTAAGCCTAATGACTATCAGATCAAAGATTGGAACTGGCTCATTGCAAAAGTGGAATGAAGAATCAATGTTTGGTATCACCATTGGCTCTCTAGGGCTGGTCGACTAGTTTTAATCAAATCGGTTCTCGAGGCCATACCTGTCTACTGGATGTCTCTGGCTTGGATGTCAATTGGTGTCACTGATCGCATTAAAAAAATCTGCAGACATTTCTTGTGGAGAAACAAGGAAAAATACTGCACCTTTGCTTGGATTGCTTGGGAAAAAATCAGCAGACCCAAACAGTGGAGTGGTTGGGGTATCAAATATTTACACCTCTTTTTGACTGCTCTAGTGGAAAAATTATGCTGGCACCTTGTCTCTGGTCATAGTCTTTGGAAAGAGGTAATCATTGCTAAATACATTGCTTCCAGGAACATGCTTGATTGGATCAGAGGTAGCATTTTTCCTACCCTGGGTACCTCCATTATATGGAAAGCAATCACAAAGGTTGCTCCTGTTATTCGAAAAGGCCTCTCTTCGAAAGTTGGTACTGGTGATACTATTCAGGTAGGCTCGGATTCGTGGGCTGGCAGCGGAGAACATTATAAGTTACCTATTTGGATCATTGAGCATTTGGAAAATAGGGGGTTTCGATACCTTGCATAGATATCAGACCTGACTCGGACGAATTGGCAATCAAAAAACTGGTTATTGGCCTCTGACCTGGACATTCCTCAAGAAGGTCTTCTTGATTGGGCTAATTATATCAGAGCTTTGCAAGCATCACATATCCATCTGACTGATTAGGAGGATCAACTGATCTGGGATATCTCACCAAAGGGCATTTACAGTCCTAAAATTGGTTATTTGACTCTCTGCCATTACAAGGAACCTCAAGAAAAACTCTGGTGGTGGCAAACTATCTGGAAATTAAAGGCTCCACATAAATTTCAATTACTATTCTGGTGCATTCTTCAGGATTGCCTCCCCACCTTGTAATATCTACATCACCATTCTTTTCAAGGACCCTCTAGATGCTGCTACTTCCTATCTCATGAGGAGGATGCCATGCACCTATTCCTAGATTTCCATAATATACAACGCATCTGGTAGCTTGTCACACATGAGTTGGGTTGCTCACTACTATGGCTTGGGATTACAATCTTGGATACCTGGACTAATTGGTGGCGGATGAATGCTACCTCCACAAAGCTGCACAATCTTCCTTTGATATTTGCTTGGGAAATATGGATTCACCGGAACAAGCACATTTTTGAAAACAAACAGGTGATCGTTGATTGTATCTGTACGATGACTATGAATTACTACAGACTGATACCTAAAGATGAAAAACATCAACCTATGCACAATGATACTCTTGAAATTATTGATCACTCTCGACCTTGGGCCTATTTTGATGGCACAACCAACCAACAGGGATGCTGGGGGGGGGGTATACTCTAGCTTAATGAGCTACATCATTTTCACCTCAAGATGGGATTGGGTATAGGTAAAAATAAATTTGCCAAACTTCAGTGTTTAAGACTCCCTCTGATCTTTGCCCGGGAAAAAAACTGCAACTCCCTACAAATTTTTGGTGACTCCCTTATTTTGGTTAACTGGTTCAACTCACTTGCATAGTGTCACACGCACACACTATCTGCTTTACTAAGGGAAGTTCATCATCTCAAATCATTATTTGATTCCATCTCTGTCACTCATATTTACAGGAATAGGAACAAAGTGGCAGACAAAATTTCCAAAGAAGCTGCGGAGCTAAACTAGGGTGATTGGCACATCACTGAACACAATGATGCACAAGTGTACAGATATTTCCATCGCCCCTTCAACGAAGCAATCCGATATTTGCAAGTAGTTGACACATGATTGCAATTTTGGTTATATTTATTTTGGAACTTTTATCTATATATATGTTTTTTGATACTTTATTACTCCGGTAGATATTTCACAAAATTGTAAATAACAGTTCTTCTTTTTTGGTTTCTTTTGACTAGTAATTTATGCACCGAACTTACTATGGTTACTGGAACACTCTGCTATTTTTTTACTATCACTGACTATACATGAATTCAGCTTTATACTTGTAGCTACTTGATCGAATACTTGTAAAATGTAACATGTAATTTTTCTACATAATGAAAGATTACGAATTTTTCCTTTGCGAAAAAAGAAGTTCAACTTATTGATTTCGAAAATGAGTAATCTTCAGACTCCCAACATACGCACCAAAATTTTATCACCAAAATAGGACCCTAATAGGCTGCTGATCAGACTACCTCAGTGTAACTATTTCAAACCAACCTTTTAGCTGAGGCTTAGCCTCCTCAGCCTGAGAGGGATTTCTCAAGCGTTTATGATATTGATTAATGATAATATAGATGGCTAACTCTATATTGGTTTTGTGTGTTTGTAGATTGAAATATTAAGGCTTGCTATCATTGGGCTATGGAGTCAATAAGTCAGTAGATTCAGTGGCAAGGCTTCTGGACATGGAAGCTGAGAAAAATGGGGTTTTAAACAAAGAAAATTCACTCAAGAACATAAGGTCCACACAATCATTTCATTACTAAATGAATTCAGAGCATAGAGTTATGAAGTCTGAGTAATAGTAATGAAATCTATTGTTAGTGGTTCAAAGGAAATTCACTCATAGAACACAAAAAAACACACGCACCTCATTAATAAAGGAAGTCAGAGCATAGGGTTATGAATTCTGAGTAATAGCAATGATATCTACTGCAAATAGTTAAACATAATAGGTAGATCAATAAATCATTAAAACCCCATGAGAATCTTAGGTCTGTCAAGAAGAAAACCTTTCTGCATTACTGATCATAGTTAATTACATAAAGCAGCAGATTTTGCAAAAAAGTCTCCAATCCCTTGCTAATTCAACCTCTTGCTTCATATATATGTTTTAAAACATTGTATTCTATGATCCCTCATCAAGATAATTCGAATTTCTATTATTTACACCTATTCTACTCCTAAAACAGACTCTTAATTACAACTGACAAGTAACTGTCTCTTTTAGAAGTCCTAAT
The DNA here is from genome assembly GCA_034641835.2 of Pinus albicaulis. NCBI lineage: Eukaryota > Viridiplantae > Streptophyta > Pinopsida > Pinales > Pinaceae > Pinus > Pinus albicaulis. Next base: position 233,809,310 of record CM076577.1, read on the forward strand.
ACAAATAGGACTAAAATTCATTAAACATGTTTCAAAAACCTTATCTAAACCTTTAATGATTCTTTTGACAGCTACAACCTCATGAGTTCGAATTTGGTGATGCCTCCAACCTTGTTATGAACCCTGCAATTCCATGACCTAACTGCCCTAGAAACCAGGAAACAAAGTTTGCTAAAATTTAGCCCTTACCTCCATGCTTGTCTTCCAACATCTTTGCTAGCCTTGATGAATATATTGTATATGTAACATGTGTTAACATCCCATAAAATCTTCAATCCTTCCATCTATGAAAAATTAAGTCCTTGAAAGAGTGTAAAGAGAGCTTATGTATCTGTGCTACAAAAATATCAGTTGTTTTCGTAGTGCAGTAACTATGTCTTTATAAACATCTATTAACATCCAATTTCTTCTGTTTTAACATCTGGAACTTCATTTGTGAACTTTTTCCATCCTCTAGCAGAATCAACACTTCAAAAAACATATTTTTTACCTCTTGAAACCTTAACAAAATGCTCAAAACTGCACCTATAGCAGTTTCGTAGCGCGCTACGAAACTGCTGTGCATGTCTTTTTACACAAAATTTTTCAAAAATATCAGTTTTTAAAAATTATTGCACTTTTTCCATGATTTCTAATAGCTTTAATAATCAGCATATGTCATCCTTGAAATTTTTTCAAAAAGTGAAGTCCTTCTTTATGACAAAACTGATTTATAATTTGTCACTTACTGCCCTGTTTTTATCTGAAAAATAGGTGTTGAGACAGAGCTTTTATCTTCTCACCCATATTGTATTTTCAAAAACTTAAGGAGGATTTTGGATAACATGATGTCTTGAACAAAAACCTATCTTGGTTTTTTGAAATACCTCTCCTACTGTCTAGAAAATGTTCTTGAAAAACCTATATAAAACTAGAAAATCTTGATTTCTGAAAATATGGCTTCAAAGAAAGCCTTGTATCTTCCAACTGGTAACAATTGTGAGAAAAGTGAGATAGTTTATTCTAGCTGGGGATTTTACGAAGATAAAACTCATTCATAATTCCAAAATACTTTTGCATGTGGCCAGAAACTGATCTTGAAAAAGACTGCTAAAACCAGAAAACAGAGTTTTTCTCTCAATGACTTTCAGCAGTTTCGTAGTGCACGTTAAACCAACAATGTCTCCCACCTCATAATGAATTTCAAGAAACTGAAAGAGGTTTTTGTATTTCATTAGGTTAGAAAGAAACACCTCTTTCATTTTTCAAAAAGGAGTTTTAATTTGCTCAAGAACCCCTATTTAAGTTGACTACCTAAAACAGAAAAACAAGGTTTTTTGCTGAAAAAGGTTGTTTCGGCCATTTCGTAGTGCAAATCACCTTTTTTGAACTAGTTGTGCTACGAAAAGATTGATTCCTATCATGATTGCAATATTTGACCCTAAACCTAATGGAATGACTTCTAAATGGATGATGGGACCTTTAAACCATGGAATAAGGTTGTTAAACTTTATTTGACAATGAAAATGAGACTCTAACCCTATCACTTAACCCTTTAAGCATGAAATGACCTACAACCTATTTAAGACCATTACTAGAGATAGGGAAAACTTTCAGAGTTTATTGAACATGGAGTGGACCTAGAAGAATTCATTTTAACTTGTAATATTACCTATCCTTTACCAATGACTTAAAATGACTTCTAAACCTCCTTGAAATCATGACCAAAAGTAGAGTTGACACAATGATGTTTTGAGAATTTTTGGGTGATAACAAAAACCATGCCACATCATACGGCGCCCAGACCCCACCGCTTCACCTGCCCGTCACCCCATAATGCCCGACCACCGTTGATCTACATCCCTGAGATCCAACGGCCTGCAACCCTCATCGTAAATCTATTTTCAGAGGGGTTAGCATTTTTAAAATATGAAATATGGTCAATTTGTACCCCCATACCCTCCGCCACACAACATCCACTGTATGGAATCACACGCCTCCGCCCAAAACCATTATCACCCCTCCATCTGTGAAAAAATTGCCTTCCCTGCTCCTGAAAACCACTTTTTCTCCTCTCGCCAAATTTCATACCGCCTCCTCCGTTCAAACTCCCCGCAGGTTTTCACCTATGGAACCAAGCCCCAATCTGTCATTCCATGCCTCTGCAATTCTCTAAAGCCCGAAAAACCCCTCGTAAATGCAAAAAACCCTTCCCACGCAGGTTTTAAGCTCACAGATTGTTTATGTGTAGGTTTAATGGCAGAAACACAAAAATGCATTCCAATGGTACAAGAACGTTTAAATGTTTGGGTGATGATCCAGAGCTTTATTTTATTTTAAAAGGGACCATAGACGAAATATCAAGCATGATCATCGATAAAACATGATTATCAGTGGTTATTAAAACCCTCCAACAATGAAAGAATACTCTTTGCACAAAAAACACAAACAGAGACATAACGAAGAAGAAAAGACAGTCAAAGGATTGTGACAAGCAGTAAAGATTAAAAGGCTAATCATAAATCAAAGGATAAATTAAAATATTAGTCACTAAATAGAGATAAAGGCAGAATTGAAGAAAAGACAGTGAGGGAGACAGTTAAAATATAAATCAAGTTTAAAAGCCTAAAACCGAGTTTTAAGGATAAAACAAGGTTGATCAAGCATAGAGGCAGATTCGAATGACCAAATCTAAGATTTTAATTCTTCAAAGAACATAATTTTCCACCTAAAACATGTTTTCTTTCAATAAAACATCACACAATTATTACAAACAATCAGAGATATTTTTCAGCTACTAGCAGTGATTGTAAAAGTTATTGAAAAAGCCTCAAAGTCAAATATTTCCCAGAATTAGCTCAGAAGTTAAGTTAGGTGTTATTATTTCAGAGAAACACTCTCAGATATTTTGCCTTGGGCCTTGCATGGTTTCAAAGGTCTAAAATTCATTAACTCTGTAATAAATGACACCACAAACCCTAGCTTAGGATCACCTCCTCATTTTGCAGATAAATACTGCATGTAAGCTTCATCTTTAGTGTTGGTTGTGTTACACTAAAAATTGTCACCATGACATTTTACTGTCTGTATGGATTCATCATTACTCATACAATACTCCCTTAGAATTCTACAACATTAAGTTCCTAAAACCAAGCCTTGAAATTGAGAGAAAAGCTTATAAAAGTCATAAAAACACTTCTACCGCACTTTCTCTTAGTATTACCTACAATGTCACATCTGTTTTTTCTAGAACATGCGGAACCGGCTGCACTTTTTCTTCATTAAAGGTGAAGATCCCCGTAAAAGGTAAAATGAAGGAACAAGTAAAATTTGGAAGCCCAGCTGGTTGAGTTTGGAAGCTTCTGGAAGCAATTATCCGGTGGAAAGTTCGCTCCTTTCATATACATTCATCCCTCCATTAAAGGAGCCTACCCCTTGGTATGTGGAACTTAATCCCTTTGAAAGAGGATTCTATCCCCTCTTATTTGGAGCTACAACCTCTTCTCTTTTGCTATAAATTGAGGCCATAGTTCAGCCTCAAGGGGAGTTTGGCTTTGAGATTTTTTGAGGAGAATTGCTAGAGAAACTCAGACTCTCTTAATTGATTATCATATGGAAATGATTGCACACTCATGTATATGTTAGTCAAGAGAGTGCAAAGGCTGGTCAAAGTAGAGGAAACGCTTGTTCTGGACCCTGGAAGGACCTGTACGACATCAGGGCGAACACGGTTGTAAGGCTCCTTTTTTCATTAAAGATAATACAAATGGATCATGTTTTCTCAATGAGTTGTTTATTTAAATGACTTATTTCTTGAATTCCTTGATCTTCAAAATAGATGTATGGTTTATGAATTAGTCTATATTATGCAGGTGCTTCTGATTCTTTCATGCCTTTGATTACAGATCCCGAAAAGAGATTTATTCAAAGCGACAAGAAAGAAGACTAAAATCAGCGTTGGACTACAGGTCAGTCCTAAATCCTTCATTATAGATAATTATAGATCAAATATAATATAGAGAAAATAGTTTACATTTGTCTATTTGTTTCTACTTATCCATAGGATACTAGGGAGATTTGTCTTGTCCGCAAGAACGATTTATCTGCCTAACAAAATGGCGACTCCACTGGGGAATGGATCTTGAACTTAGTTTTCTTTTATTTTTGACTTGTGAAACTATTTTTCTGATTTTGATTGATTGATACTGGCTTGGGTAATTTATTCCTGCAGAATCCCTGAAAAATTCTTTAGATTTTTTTATTTTTCTTTAAGTTTTCTGGTCTCCGCACTTTGTCTTTAGGAACAGTGCGGTCATCTCCGCTATTTTCCTGTATACATAGTGTGGCACCACACCTGTTTACACTGAAACCTGTGGACCCTGAGAAATTTTTTTGGAAGACTTAAAATTCTCTTTTCTAGGATCAACTTGCAAGATTCTTAGTATTTTCACATACTTGTATTTTCTGTCAAAAGCCTTGTGAGAATTTATTTTCAGCACTCTTACAATCTCATCAGTCTCCGTTAAGTTAATTGGGTGTTTTGAATATTCTTTTTGAGAAATTCTTAATTTGATTTTTTTTGGTCATTACTTCGAGGTTTGAGAAATTATTAATTTGATTTCCTTTGGTCATTGGGTGTTAATCGTCTTTGAGTGTTTTTATTTTTTGATCTTTGGAACTCTCACCCAATTTTCTTTACTTACTCTTGATTGGTTCTTTAGATTACATTAGAATCATCTTGTGTTTGAGAATTCTCTTGCATAGATCACATTTGCATAATTAGAATTCTCATTTTCAGAATATGAACGAAAAATGTGCATAGATTACAATTGCATACTTTTCAAGTGAATTGTGCATAGATTACAATTGCATAGTTTACATTCTGAAAAAATAAAATCATAGATTTCGATCAGTTTTCTTTGATTTTAATTTACATTTTTTTATGTGTGTTTTAAAACATAGAAATAATTTTTTTTGAATTGATTAGCATTAGTTTTTCTTGATGAAATTAGTGCATTAAAGAATTTTCTATATTTTCTCTTATTGATCAATTTTTGCATTGTTGGAAGTGAATGGAAACTCTCTCCTTACTTTAGTTAGGATTCATCGAATTGAAAAAATTACATTATCATATTCGATTGCATTCATTTTGGGGTTGGGTCATAACACCATTGGTTTCATATCCATTTACCCTTTGAGTAATAATAGCCCAAATAACACAATGCTTAATAAAATTCATCTAGTAATTTTTTACATTTTTAGGGCTCTTTCCACCAATCTAGCTCAGGATTAGTGCTTTGGAATAGGTTGTAGTTAACTTTCCAAAGCAAATAAAACAAACAAGTAGTCAATATTACGATAGGAAAATTCCAATAGTAGTATGTATGCTCTGGGAAGCTCCTCCTAAAGGAGTCAAGCACGAGATCATATTCGACCAGTGAGGTAATCAATCCTTCCTCATTGGGAACGATAGAAGATATACATGTATTAACAATGGTAAACCTCAGATTGAACATTTTCGAGGAGCCTGGGGTCACTTGTCGGTAAGCCTTGGATTATATCAAGGAGCCTTCAAGGGGATTGAACTTTGTTACTCTGCCCTTGCGTGTGTATCGGATCATAGATTGTTCCCCCAGGTATATTTGTTCTTGTTGGTGACCTTAGTGGCCACAAACTTTAGGATTATTTCCTAAGGTGATGGTGGAGGGAAGATCTCATTATACCTGGAGCATATGTCAACTAGACTCACTTGGACTCTCTGGAGGGTTCTCTTCACTCGAGATAGCATAGTGGAGAAACTTGCACCGGTCTGTTTCATTAAGCAGGTTTTCAAGGTAACTGTTCCAACCACCATTTCTGCATTAAAATTCTACGATGTTGGATTTCATCACCAATAGTGTTTTTAGTGTGGGAATCTACTGTTTGTGTGTGGTTCGACTCCAAGATTTGATAGCGCATGTTAATTTGTTTGTTTTAATTTTAGAGACCATAGGTGTGAATTGTGAATTTTAATTGTTAGGTGTGAATTGTGAATTGTTAATTTTAGTTTTAAATTGTTAATAAAATTCACTGAAGTTGAATCTAATGGAAACTGTTCTGGAATTTACCGACCAAGGAACCCCTCTTAACGAGAATCCTAGTACTTTTCCTTGCTTTGGAAATGTTGGTCCTCCTTATATGGCTCATTACCTAGATTTACAATAGGTTTATCGATATGGTTATTTTCAACTTCGTTGGCCCTGAATACTCCAATTGTTCCACCTCAACCGGATGCTTCACCTCAACAGAGTTCACCATCTCAACATCACCAACCTCATGTTGACCCTTTACCTTCTTCGCCTAATATTTCTTCCTCCCTTTCTTCATCTTCGCTTGGTAAAAGCCTTGACGCTAGTAACCAGGTGGCTAAGAAGAAGAAGAAGAAGCAAAACAAGAAAGAAGTCAACAAACCAACCATGGTTGTAAGTGTTAGTAGTGTTGAGGAAACCTCCAACATGCATCGTAAACCCAAATACCCTTGCAAGCTTTGTAAGGGTGACCACTTCCTTATCAATTTTCCTGGTATTCCAAAGGTCTTGGAAGTATGGTCAAAACAACCTCATCAACTTTCCGTTGATCCATCAACCAGTGATAGTCAGGTTCCTGGGAAAAAGTGTATAGTTAGGTTTCCTTGTAGGTTATGCAAAGGGAGTCATCAAACTCACATTTTCCGTGACATTGATGAAGCCTCAAAATTGTTGGAAAAACTTACTGTTTCACAGCAAAAAATTCCAACTAGTTACCATCGAATTTCTCCCAACCTACCATCAATTGACAGAGTGATTGATCTAATTCCAAGTATAGTCAATCCCACTCTGCCATTGGAGAGTGAAACTGCTATCACTCAGGTTGATGATCCATTAGTTGATCAAGTGGTCGACTCAATTTCACATTCGGTCGATCCCATTCTCCCTGTAGAGAGTGAACTTCCTACAACTCAAGTTCTTCTTCTTACATTAGATTCTTCTACGCCAGGGGACATTTCACCTATTTCTACAAAACCCCCTCCAAGTACAGAGGTCTTTTCCTTTGATTGGAATAGACTAACAGAACCTTGTCTTCCTTCCGCCATCCCTTTCCAAATCATTGTGAAGGTTTGTGGTAAGAATGTGCATCGCACAAATATAGATGAAGGTGCCTCTGTTAATATTTTATCCTCAACTACTTGGCAAGGTTTGGGTTCCCCTCAGTTTGTGCCTGTCACGCAGAATCTGTCAGCTTTTAACAGAACCATTAGTGAACCTTTAGGGATCCTTCCTAAGTTTTCTATTACTTTGGAAGGTAAAACCGTCTGTATTGATCTTATGGTAGTCCGAGGCCCCTTGGATTTCAATTTATCCCTTGGGCGAGACTATGTCTATGTAATGAAAGATGTCGTATTGACACTCTTTCACATGATGTCTTTCCCTCACAATGGAAACATTGTGACTGTAGACTAGATTTCATTTGCTAGTCTTGATTCGACTACCAATAATTCGACACCCCTAAATGTTCCTTTTACAGAAGTGGTATCTACCCCGCCACAGGTTAATTATGTGGCAACTAGTCCCATGTTTTTAGTTACCGATGCAAGTGAGCATCTCACTATTTTCTCGACTTCCTTTGACTTAGATCTGGTAATTGACATGGAAAACTCTATGGGATTATTTGAACATGATGTTCCTATCCATTTTGAGTCCCTTGACATGTGTTCCTTCCAAAGAATTATTATTCCATCTAATGAAGACCTGTTGGAAGCCATGATCAAGGAGTGTCCCTTGACATGTCTTTCTTCCAGTTGGAAGCCATGACAAGGTCATCATGAGGATAGTTCCTTTTACTATGTCAACCTTGTTAAAAAATGAAACATGTCTTAGATGAGGAGATTAGATTGATAGATTAGAGATAGTAGTTTCTGAGGATGGTTCCTGTTACTGAGTCAAACTTGTTAAAAAATGAATCAGTGATTAAAGAGGAAAGTTCCTTTTACTGTGTCAACCTCGTTAAAAAATGAATCAGTGATTAATGAGGATAGTTCCTTTTACTGTGTCAACCTCGTTAAAAAATGAATCAATGAGTTAGGAGGATAGTTCCTTTTACTATGTCAACCTCGTTAAAAAATGAATCAGTGGGTTAAGAGGAAAGTTCCTTTTACTGTGTCAACCTCATTAAAAAATGAATTAGTGGGTCAAGAGGAAAGTTCCTTCCACTGTGTCAACCTCTTTAAAAAATGAATCAGTGGGTCAAGAGAAAAGTTCCTTTTACTGTGTCAACCTCATTAAAAAATGAATCAGTGGCCCATGAGGACAGTTCTTTTCGTGTGTCAACCTCATTAAAAAATGAATTAGTAGGTTATGTAGGTAGATTGTAGAGAGTAGATATCAGGACAGTTCTTTTACTGTGTCAAACTCATTAAAAAATGAAACAAACCCATGATGACAGTTCTTTTCCTGTGTCAACCTCATTAAAAAATGAATCAGTCGGTTATGTAGGTAGATTGTAGAGAGTATATTGATAGATTCCATGAGGATGGTTCTTTTACTATGTCAACCTCATTAAAAAATGAAACATGTCACCATGAGGATGGTTCTTTTCCTGTGTCAACCTCGTTAAAAAATGAAACAAATCCTCCCCTAATTTAGACGAGTCTTTGATTAGATTTCGTAAGTGTTAAGTTGAGTCTTTATTCTGATCTCGTAAATGAACCTTCCTTCCATCCAACTATTAGTAACCAGTAGTCTACTTAGTTGAATGCAATGAAGCTTGGGGGGCATATGCTCTAGCAAGTTACGCTTGGGGGGCATTCAAACCACTTTCAAGCATGATTTTTCCTTTGTTTCAAGATTGTGTAAAAATGAAACAAACCAATTTCAAGCACAGTTTTCCTACGTTTCAAGCTTGTGTAAAAATGAAACCACTTTCAAGCACAGTTTTCCTATGTTTCAAGCTTGTGTAAAAATGAAACCTATCTCAAGCAAAGTTTTCTTTGTTTCAAGCTCGTGTAAAAAAGAAACCCATCTCGACTTCATTTCGGTTATCATTTTCAAGACTCGTTAAACTCATGAAAATCCCGAGCTTCTTTTGCTATTTTTCATTCTCGTAAAACACATGAAAATGCCGAGTTATTTCCGTCTTTTCCTATTCGTAAATTAAATTGAAAGTTGGCCATATGAGTACAATTTTATCACTTTTTCGAAATCATTAAAACTTACAAAAAAGTGAAACCAATGAGTACATTTTTATCCCTTTTTCGAACTCATTAAAACTTACGAAAAAAGCGAAAATGATGAGTATACTTTTATCACTTTTTTGGGCTCTTGAAAATTATGAAAAAGTGAAACCTTGGAGTTCTCTTTTAAGGCTTTTTCAAACTCTCTAAAGATGAAAATATTGCCGAGTACTTGACTATTCAAACTCGTTAAAGAAAATGAACAGTCGTCCTTTCAGTATAAGTTTACCCCTTTTTTGGACTGAAATGGACTATTTACAAAAAAGGTATACGTTGACTAATCATGGTCAATAGAGTTCTCTCATGTATTATTTTATCCTTTTTCAGGCTCGAGAGACTAAATTTACGAAAAAGTACACGCACGAAGTTTCCTTAATTTTTTCTTCTAACTCCCTAAAATTGAAAAACACCGAGTTTCTCCTATACTGGACTCATTAAAATTTAACAGTAAAGGACCTGTCGATTACAAACAGGAACGAACTACTCCTTCTTAGGGTTTGATTTTAAACTAAGTTGGACTCATCAGAAGGATGAGCTTATATAACAAGCAAATGTTATCCTCCTCAAGCTTGTCAAAAATAAAGAGGTACTTGCCAGAAATGGTGGGGGAAAAAGAGAGAAAATGAATCCGTTTGTCACACTTTGTTTAAAAAGCAGTTTACCACTCTTGAACATGACAATTTTTGTAACACTTCCACCTGGGTTGGGAAAACCCTTTGTGTATCAGTTAATCAAACCATATTGAAAGTCTTCAGCTGGTTTCTGGGTATTAGCTTAGGTCAATTGTCACCAAACCATCTGCAGTGTCGTTATGTGTTCAAGAGGATAGTTCAAATAAACCATTCATTTGCAAACATTTCTCTCCATTCGCGTTGACCATCCCTGAGTCAGTCCCTGCAAAAAATTTCTACAAAACTTGATCTAATGGTTTCATGTCATGGGCTTTCCTACAATGGATCACTTTCTATCAACGACAACTCATCATCTAAGAATTTGATCTAGAATCCTTCAGTACCTTGGAATCTGCATTCCTTAATGGCAAGTTTCTCGCCTTCGCCGACAGGTTGCATCATTGACCTTCGATCGAACGATTCCGTGAAATGTTCGACTTCGGATCATTTATTCACATTTCATGGATTGTAGTGAGTACTTTGAGAGCCATTGTCATTATTGGTGGTTTCTCTCACACTTGTTAACAATTCACATCATTGACTGGTAATCAAGTGGTTTCTACCATGTTCAACTTCGACACAATCAATCGCATGGATAGAATCATACTAGTTCGGGTAGCGGAAATCAAGACCCTGGATCTAGTTTCCACCATCCAGGCTACGAGGAGTTTTATTATTCATTATGTAGTAGACTATTCATAACAGATGGCTGCGTCCATACTGTGTCTACATTATTGATGTGATAGTAAGATCATTTCTACATCAAAACAAGTTTTAGTTGGTGTTTGATCTGAGTATGGGAATGCCTACCTCAACGATGATATATATATATATATATATATATATATATATATATATATATATATGTTTTTCATTGAATGTTTTTACAGGATTCCGACTGAGGTGTCCATAAGCTAATCCTCGAAATGATAAAGCACATCACTCTTCGAATGGTCTCAGACTTCACACTTTAGGGGGCAATCTGTTACACTAAAAATTGTCACCATGAAATTTTACTATCTGTATGGGTTCATCATTACTCATACAATACTCCCTTAAAAGTCTACAACATCAAGTTCCTAAAACCAAGCCTTGAAATTGAGAGAAAAGCTTATAAAAGTCATAAAAACACTTGTACTGCACTTTCTCTTAGTATTACCTGTGGTGCTACATCTGTTTGTTCTATAACATGCGGAACTGGCCACACTTTTTCTTCATTAAAGGTGTGGATCCCTGTAAAAGTTGAAATGAAGGCGGAAGTAAAATTTGGAAGCCCAGCTGGTTGAATCTGGAAGCTTTTGGAAGCAATTATCCGGTGGAAAGTTCGCTCCTTTCATGTACATTCGTCCTATCATTAAAGGAGCCTACCTCTTGGTATGTGGAACTTAATCCCTTTGAAAGAGGATTCTATCCCCTCTTATTTTGAGCTGCAACCTCTTCTCTTTTGCTATAAATTGAGGCCATAGTTCATCCTCAAGGGGAGTTATGCTTTGAGATTTTTTGAGGAGAATTGCTGGAGAAATTCAAACTCTCTTAACTGATTATCATATGGGAATGATTACACACTCATGTATATGTTAGTTGAGAGAATGCAAATCTGGTCAAAGTAGAGGAAATTCTTGTTCTGGACCCCGGAAGGACCTGTACGACATCAAGGTGAAAACGGTTGTAAAGTTCCTTTTTTCATTAAAGATAATACAAATGGATCCTATTTTCTCAATGAGTTGTTTATTTAAATGGCTTATTTCTTGAATTCCTTGATCATCAAGATAGATTTATGGTTTATGAATTAGTCTATATTATGCAAGTGCTTCTGATTCTTTCATGTCTTTGATTACAGATCCCAAAAGGATACTTATTCAAAGTGACAGGAAAGAAGACTACGATCAGTGCTGGACTACAGGTAAGTCCTAAATCCTTCATTATAGATAATTTGAGATCAAATATAATCTAGAAAAAGTAGTTTGTTTCTAGTTATCCATAGGATACTAGGGAGATCTGTCTTGTCTACAAGAATGATTTATCCGCCTAATAGGTTGGTTGGCTAGTTGACTGATTTTCTGTTGCTGAGCTAGTTGAGGACTGCTAGGTTGGATTTGAGAAAGCCCTAAGTTGCAGATATTTGTTGTAATGGAGTATTGTAACTATCTGAACATCAGTAATACAAGCACGTTCACAAGAATCTTGAGCTATGTTAATGGTGAATTTTTCCTTCTTTACCAATGTTTCCTTCTATTTTCCATTCTGTCCATTATTTATCTAATAAAAGAACATAAATTTTAGAGTAGGATATGTTGTTTTGGCATCCTATTTCTGTATGCATTATTTATCTTAATTTTTTCCTCTGCAAGGTCTGATTAGAGAATTCTTAATAGCTATCTATTTCCACTTAACTTGTTGTCTTGGAAATAATTTAATAGAGTCAAGCCAAAGAAGTCTATGGTAAGCCCTATCCTTTGGTGTAGCTTTAAATGTTGTTTTTAAGGCCTTTCTTTGAAGTATACTTAGTAGAGTCTAAACTAGGGAAGTATATGGTATGCCTTGTCCTTTGGTCTGCCTCAAACTATTGCTTTGAAGGTCTTTAGAGTGTTTAGTTAAATAAGATAGGTTTAGATTGTTCTTTAGCTACACACACTGTTATCTTAAATATTTTCTTTGTCTGAAAGTAATTATAGGATTGCTATATTGTTGTCTTAAAGGTTTTCTTATTAAAATTTAGCCGATTAAGTCTATGGTATGCCTTGCCCTTTGGTTTGCCTCAAACAGTTAGCTAAAAGGATTTTCTTGTTGAAGTAAAATTAAATATTATTAACTGAATTTTAGTTTTTTTGCCTTCACAAATTATTGTTACTTCATATCACATCTAATCTAAGAGATCCAATTGATATAGTTAGCTTGACCTATGAAAACCCTTGCAGAGTTAATGAACAATTAAATCCTTTTATGACTCCATAGCCCAATGGATTAATATTTCTCATAGTCTATATATTAAACTGAAACATTCCTTCAATTAATCATACCATTTGATCTATCAAACTATCAATCAATCAATCAAAACAAACAAGTCCTTATAACTTCATAACTAGCCTAATATCATAAAACCAAGAGCAGAAAGACATATCATCTATAAACAACTACATAGAGAGATCCCTCTCTGAATCCAGGAAGGCTAGGTCCTAGGATTCCAAAGTGGTTTTGATGTGGCCCCTACAGCGTTTGTTCTTGCCAATATTTCAAATCACAAGGAGCCAAAAGAGGGGATTGATTATGATGAGACATTTTAACCAGTGATAAGGTATTCATCAATCAGATCCATCCTTGCACTCTCATCGCATATGCAATGGAAGATACATTAGATGGATGTAAAGACAACCTTCCTCAATGGGGTGATTGAGGAAGAGGTGTACATTGATCAAAAAGAAGGTTTTGAGACCTTCAACATAGAGTCACATGTGTGCATATTCAAGAGAGAACTATATGGGCTAAAGAAATCAACTCATGCTTGGTACACCAGGATCGATAACTATTTCACCGGGTTGGGCTTCACCAAGAGTGAAACATATGAAAACCTTTACCATATTGTGGTATAAGGTAAGATTTTGATCATTGTACTTTATGTCAATGATTTGATATTGATAAGTGATGAGAAGCTCATCAATTCTTGCAAAGAGGATCTTGTAAGAGATTTTGAGATGAATGACATGAGGATCTTGCACTATTTTCAGGGGTTGGAAATCTGGCAAAGAGATGGGCGCTATTTGTATCTCAGGGAAAGTATGCCAAAGATATTCTTAGGAAGTTCCACATGGAGGGAAACAAACCCATGGTGGTTCCTCTAGAAAGAAATTGGAGGAAGGAGGATGTTACTTCAAGAAATGTAGTAGATGCTACTATCTAAAGGTAGCTTGTGGGTTCACTCATGTATTTGGAAAACACATGACCATACATATGTTATGCGGTTAACTAGCTTAGTCAAGATATGGTGAAGCCTACAAAGTTGTTTTGGAAGGCAGGCAAGCATGCGTTGAGATACCTCATAGGCACGACAAAGTTTTGGTTATGGTACAGATATATAGAGGGAGTGAAGCTTCAGGACTCCATAGATACATATTGGGAAGGGAGTCCATCCAACGGAAAGAGAAAACTGGAGGGCATCTTCAACATAGGATAGATAAGAGTTCCCTGGTACAACATGAAACAAATATCAGTTACACTCAATTCAACAGAAGTAGAGTACATGTAAGCCAGTTAGGAAACATGTGAGGCCATATGGATGAGAAAGATAATTTTTGGTTTGTTTGGTCGATAAATGGATCCGATGGTGAATTATTGTGATAACTAGAGTTGCATCAAACTCTCGATTAATCGAATTTTTCATGATAGTTCCAAGAATATTGATATTTGATATCACCATCTCAGAGATTACATTTAGAGGTGATAATGTCATTAGATTACATTCTTATGAAGGATAAGGGTGCATACATCTTGATGAAGGCACTAGCAAGAAGAAAAATTGAGTTCCACAGAAGCAAGATTGGGGTGGAAAACAATCCCTTTCTTGTTGAGAGGGAGTGTTGAAATTGGCAACAACAAAGTCTTCTAATTTAATTTTCCCTTAATTAAATTAGAAGTAAATTGTAATTCTACATCACATGACAACTTGTATGAGTTAACCGAGTTAGGAATAATTAGTTAGCCTAGTCTATTCGAGTTGGGGGTCAAACTGGAGGCATGTAGAGTTCTCTCTAAGTTCTAGGGGGTCCAGTTGCATCTTATTTTGAGTTGTAATTAGTTAACTCAATTATTTGAGTTAAAATAAATTTAACTAGTTCTAACTGACGGATGAGCTAGTGATAGGTCCAATGAATTAAATATGATTTAATTCACATGTAGGGATCAATGAAATAACTGATAATTTGCTATAAATAGTTGTTGCATGTCAGTTCTAAGGAAGGCCTAGTTGAGATTGGAGTTAAAGGGAAGAGATCTATCAGTTGTATAATTAGAAAATTGTACAGGTCATGCATGTGGTCAGTAGGACACCTTAGATGAATTGCATAATCAATTATTTGGAATTTCTTAATTAATAGGAGCAAAATTTCTCCAAGAATGTGTAAGCAAGGTTGAGCAACCCAAAGATAAAAATTGGTTAAGTATCAGACCATTCTTACTGGGATCAAAGTGAGACAATCAGAGATAGTGCTGAGGTTTCTTAGGAAGGGAAATAACATTGTATTGTTTCATATTCTTGAGTGCAGAGGTTTCTTAGGAAGGGAAATAACATTGTATTGTTTCATATTCTTGACTAAATGAAATATACAAATAACGAGGTTTTTAGCTGAGGCTTTCCCCAGATACATATTTGTGTTGTGCGATTGAAATTATTTCTCTTTCTTATTCAAGTGATTATGTGATTGTATTTGGTTTCCGAAAATTTGTAGAAATAGATTCGGTATTTTGTTTTAGTATATTACAAGATCAGTTGAATCTATTTATATATTTCTACAAGTTTGAGGTGGATTGTTTAGAAATGAAGTGTGCTTTATTCCCCCTTTCCCCTACAAAACCATCACAGGTTCTTACAAACTCATCAACATATCTTGGGTGAGACCTCACTTTTTTTTAGGTGTTGAAAAATGCCGATGTCTGAGGGAATTTTTTTGTCTTAACTCTGAAACATAGGCCACCCTTGTGCACCAAAAAATGGTTTTGTTTCCAGTAATTTGATGTTTATGTCAAAGAGGGGATGTGGATATCAATGAAAGAAGAGATATAATAATGGTTGGTCAACAAAAAACATGATTTTGTAGTAGAATAGTTAGGGAACTTGGTCTCAGTTTGGAGGAATGGATACAAAAGTACATTTTTACTGAATTCCACAATAATTTTTTTGATATGTTTCTATTATTCTATGGGAGTGGATGAAGAGATAGGTAGAGTGGCAAGGAATTTGGTGTCTTCCAAAGATGTACAACTAGAAACTATATCTATTGCAGATCATGAATATGGTGAGTAATACAATACTTTGAGTTGTTGATTTATAGATAGCCAATGTTTTCAAAGGTTACACAGTTGAATTTGCAGTGGAATCTACTCAATATTTTAGCGCAACTAAAAGATATTTCTTCTAGGGATTATGTGGTTGTTATTTGAAAATATTACCTACGTGGATCAAGATGTTTCTCTGCGACAAAGATGTGATTTCTCCAGAGTCTGATAAGATGAGTGGCTAAATTTTGTGGGACAAGGGATCTAAGAAGAGGTGGAAAAAGAGAGTTATGCACTATAGAAGAGTTGAAGTTTGAGGTGAAAGGTAGGGAAATATGTTGAGTAAAAGACACACGATGGGAGATGCAATCAATTTGGTATAAGAACAAGATATTTAGAGGGGGAAGATATCTCCCAAGAGTTTGTGGGGTGGCAATGGTGTAGCTAGTGAAAAAATGGTGGATATGTGCACATTTTAATTGAGCAGGAGAGAGGCGAGTAACATAGTTGGAACCCTGCATCGTGGGATGAGATATGTATGCAATTTGGGTAGAGGAAAAATAATTGTGATGGAGCTTGTTTATGATAGAAGACTAAAAAAGAAGTATGTCGCACAAGATCAACGCATGCATAATAGGGAAGATCCAAGTCACTAGGAGGACCGAGAAGGAGAGAGAGAAGAGTGTGGTGCAAAGGATACGAAAAAGAAGTGCCTACACCGGAATTGGAGCACCGTGCCATGGAGAGGTCTCTCCACCCAAGACAAAGGAGAGAGATACAATGTGAAGGAGATAGTACAAAAGTGCACAGTCAAATTATCGATAGAGATGAGACATAGGAGTAAGAGTACTAGCTCGATGTATAAGATCCACTACATCCTTTTTTCCAAGTCTTGGCCATCCAATGGATTGAACTGATGCCCACACGTACATTCAGGATCAAAGATAAATTCTTTGTTATTTATCAGATTTTCTTAGTCACCAGAATTAGTTCATCGAAGGCAGCTAGATAGTGGGAGTGAGAGTAGTGAATCCGAAGAAGAGATTGTAGGAGGAGAACATAGAGTATTGTTAGGAGAAGAAATGGAAGTTTCCCTGCTTCGAATAGAGAAAAACAAAGGAGAACATACAATGGATGCTTTTTATACTATAGTGAGGTTTCCCATTTTCCATGGAATCTGGACAAACGACCCTAAGCATCATTGGTGTGTATATGAGGAAGTTTGGATAGTTAAGTATATTCTAAACAAGCGGAAAAGTATTACACTTTATAGAAAAATTTTAGAGATTGTGCATTAGTGTGGTATATGAAATATAGTTCTACAACACCCACAGGAAATCCGAGGACTCTGGAAGATATTAATCAGGCATTGCCGAAGGATTTCTAGAAGCCAAAATCTGAGTCACAATACAAAAAATATACTAAGGAGATAAAGCAAAATCCTTGTGAATCTATTTAGGATTATGAACTACAACTAGAGGTATTGATGGAGAGATTGACATTCTAGATTCCCAACACACAAAATTGGGAATGGTTTACAGAAGTATTGTTGCGACACCTTAGAATTCCACCAACATAGAAAAAGGTAACCTTGCAACCCAAAACAATGGAATTAATAATGAAATTGGAAGCTACACCTGGAGGTGGAGTGTTACACTAAAAATTGTCATCCTGACATTCTGCTATGTGTATGAGCTCATTATAACTCATACTTCTCCCTTTGCAAGTCTAACATATCAGTTCCTCATGTCAAGCCTTGAAAATCAGAGAAATGTTCCTAAAAATATCCTAAACTTTAGTGTCGCACTTTCTCTCTATCTTGCCTGCGGTCCCACACCTAATGTTCAGCTCTCTTGCGTACCTGAATGCACTTTATCTGTGTTAAAGGTGCGGACCCCTGTAAGATCAAAAAGGCGCAATTAAATTCCAAAAAGCTCAATTAAAGTAAATTCTGGAAGCTTCTAGAATGGATCTTGCGGTGGCAGAAATGCTCTTGTGAGGTGCATGAATCCCTTACCTTATGAAGCTAACCCCTTGATGTGAGGAGCTTATCCCTTTGAAGGAGGATTCTATCCCTTCATACTTGGAACATAAAACCTCCTCTTTTCCACTATAAAAAGAGGCATTGGGTAGCCTCAAAGGGAGGTCAAGCTTAAGAAGATTTGAGGTTAAGTGCTGTTGAGATTCAGACTCAGTTGACTAAGACTTTTGTGAGGAGAGATTACATACCTCTATTTGTCTTGGTTGGAGGAGTGCAGAGCTTATCAAAGTAAAGGAGACTCCTGCTTCGGACCCCAGGAAGGCCTATGCAACATCAAGGCTCAGGTTGTAAGCTTTTCCTTCTTTTGAAATTAATACAAATATACTCATTTTTCTCAATAAGCTGTCTGTTCATGGTTTATTTCATAGATTCCTTGATCACTATGATAAGCATGGTTTATGATGATTTCTATACAGGTGCTATGTAATATTTTGCTTGTTTGTGACTACAGGTTTACGAGGAAAACTCCTTCAAGTGCACGAGGGACAACAACGACTTCAAACAAGCGTTGGACATACGGTAAGTCCTTAACACCTCAATAGAGCTTTTCATGGATCATA
This sequence comes from Pinus albicaulis, assembly GCA_034641835.2. NCBI lineage: Eukaryota > Viridiplantae > Streptophyta > Pinopsida > Pinales > Pinaceae > Pinus > Pinus albicaulis. The sequence goes on from CM076577.1 coordinate 233,827,796, forward strand.
TATGCTTAGAGAAAGATTAGTTTATTTGGTTTTTTGTTGCTAGATACTTTTAGTACTAGGGAGATCGGTCTTGTCCGCAAGAACGATTTATCCGGCCAACAAATTGGCGACTCCGCTGGGGAAAGAACTTGTTGTTTTTGGTTCTCTTTTATTTTGATTTGAGGAAAAGTTTTTCCTAGTTTTTGATTGATGGATATCTGCCTGGGTAGCTTAGGTTTTCATAGAAAATTTTGAAATCTTAAGTTTTTCTTAATCTGGGACTGACTCTTGTTCTTTTGTACAAGCATGGAAAGGCCACATTTTCTTGAGTAAACAAAGGCGAGACCTGACTCGTTACTTCCGGAAGCTCAATTCTCAGTCTTGAAAAACTTTAGATTTCTTTTTTCTAGTTTAGTTTAGATTTAATTTAGGATTTTTAGCATCTACCCAGATCTGTATTTCTCTGTCAAAAAGCCCTGTTTATGAATTTTTTTCAGCAAATTCTTCATCTCATCAATCTCCATTAAGTTAATTGGGTGTTTTGAGTCTTTTTTTTGAGAAATTCTTAATTTGATTTCCTTTGGTCATTACTTGGAGGTTTGTCTCAGTCTTTTCACAATTTTACATATTTTTTCTTTTGTCTCAGTATGAGTGTTAATCACCTTTGAGTGTTTTTTGATCTTTGGAACTCTCACCCGATTTTCTTGACTTACACTTGATTGGTTCTTAGATTACATTAGAATCATCTTGTGTTTGAGAATTCTCTTGCATAGATCACATTTGCATAATTAGAATTCTCATTTTCAGAATATGAATGAAAAATGTGCATAGATTACATTTGCATACTTTTCATGTGAATTGTGTATAGATTACAACTGCATAGTTTACATTCTGAAAAATCAATTGTAGATTTAGATCACTTTTCTTTGATTTGAATTTAGATGTTTTTATGATTGTTTTAAAAACACAAAAATAAAAAATTGTTTTGGGATTGATTTGCATTAGTTTTTCTTGATAAAATTAGTGCATTAGAGAATTTGTTATATTTTCTCTTATTTATCAATATTTGCATTGTTGGAAGCAAATGGAAACTCTCTCCTTACTTTAGTTAGGATTCATCGAATTTAAAAGATTACATTATCATATTCGATTGCATTCAGTTTTGGTTCGGGTCATAACACCATTGGTTTCATATCCATTTACCCTTTTGAGTAATAACAGCCTAAATAACACAACGCTTAATAAAATTCATCTAGTAATTTTTACATTTTTAGGGCTCTTTCCACCAATCTAGCTCAGGATTAGTGCTTTGGAATAGGTTGTAGTTAACTTTCCAAAGCAACAAAAACAAAAAAGTAGATAAATCTTGCGGTAGGAAATAAATCCAATTGTAATTGGTACAATCTGGGAAGCTTCTCTTAAAGAAGTCAATCACGAGATCATGTCTGAACCTTTGAGACAATCAATTCTATTTCATTGGGAAAGATAGAAGATTTTGCGCGCATTACAAATGGTAAACCTCGGATTAACCATTGTCGAGGAGCCTGGGGTCACTTGTTGGTAAACCTCGGATTGACCATGTCGAGGAGCCTTCAAGGGGATTGAGCTTTGTTACTCTGCCCTTGCGCGTGGGATCAGATCGTAGACTGTTCCCCCAATTGTATTTGTTACTGTTGGTAACCTTAGTGTCCATAAACTTAATATTATTTCCTAAGGTGACAGTGAAGGAAAGATCTCACTGTACCTGGAGCAGACGTCGACTAGACTCACTTGGACTCTCTGGGGGGTTTTCTTCATGCGAGATGGTTTTGTGAAGAAACTTGTGCCAATGTGTTTCATTAAGTAGGTTGTCGGGGTAACTGTTCCAACTGCCCTTTCTGTATTAAATTCTACGATGTTGGATTTCATCACCAACTAGTGTTTTTAGTACGGGAAGTTACTGTTTGTGTGTGGTTTGACTCCTAGATTTGATAGCGCGTGTTAATTTGTTTTTTTTTACTTTTAGAGACCATAGGTGTGAATTGTGAATTTTAATTGTTAGGTGTGAATTGTGAATTTTTAATTTTAGTTTTAAATTGTTAATAAAATTCACTGAAGTTGAATATAATGGCAACTGTTCCAGAATTTACCAACCAAGGAACCCCTCTTAACGAGAATCCTAGTACTTTTCCTTGCTTTGGAAATGTTGGTCCTCATTATATGGCTACTTTGTCATTACCTGGATTTACAATAGGTTTACCGATATGGTTATTTTCAACTTCGTTGGCCCCGAATACTCCAATTGTTCCACCTCAACCGGATGATTCACTTCAACAGAGTTCACCATCTCAACATCACCAACCTTCTGTTGACCCTTTACCTTCTTCGCCTAATATTTCTTCCTCCATTTCTTCCTCTTCACTTGGTAAAAGCCTTGACGCTAGTAACCAGGTGGCTAAGAAGAAGAAGAAAGGGAAGAAGAAGAAGAAGAAGAAGCAAGATAAGAAAGAAGTCAACCAACCAACCATGGCTGTAAGTGTTAGTTGTGTTGAGGAAACCTCCAACATGCATCGTAAACCCAAATACCCTTGTAGGCTTTGTAAGGGTGACCACTTCCTTATCAATTGTCCTGGTATTCCAAAGGTCTTGGAAGTATGGCCAGAAAAATCTCATCAACTTTACGTTGATCTATCAACCAGTGATAGTCAGGTTCCTTGGAAAAGGGTAAAGTTAGGTTTCCTTGTAAGTTATGCAAAGGGAGTCATCAAACTCACATTTTCCCTCACATGGATGAAGCCTAAAAATTGTTGGAAAACCTTACTGTTCCACAGCAATAATTTCCAACTGGTTACCGTAAAATTTCTCCCAACCTACCATCAACTGACGGAGTAATTGATCTGATTTCAAGTACAGTCGATCCCACTCTTCCATTGGAGAGAGAAACTCATATTACTCAGGTTGATGATCCATTAGTTGATCAAGTGGTCGATTCGATTTCACATTCGGTAGATCCCATTCTCCCTATAGAGAGTGAACTTCATACTGCTCAGGTTCTTCTTGTTACATCAGATTCTTCTACGCCGGGGGGCATTTCACCTGTTTCTACAGAACCCCCTCCAAGTACTAAGGTCTTTTCCTTTGATTGGAATAGACTGACAGAACCTCGTCTTCCTTCCTCCATCCATTTCCAAATCATTGTGAAGTTGGGTGGTAGGGACATACACCACACACAGGTAGATGAAGGTGCTTCTGTTAGTATTTTATGCTCAACTGTTTGGAAAGCTTTAGGTTCCCCTCAGCTTGCGCCTATTACGCAGAATATGAAAGCTTTTAACAGAACCATTAGTGAACCTTTAGGGATCCTTCCTAAGTTTTCTATTACTTTTGGAGGTAAAACTGTCTGTATTGATCTTATGGTAGTTCGAGGACCCTTGGATTTCAATTTACTCCTTGGGCGAGACTATGTCTATGCAATGAAAGCTGTCGTATCGACACTCTTTCGCATGATGTCTTTCCCTCATAATGGGAATATTGTGACTGTAGACCAGCTTTCATTCCCTAGTCTTGTTTTGACTACCAATAATATGACACCCCTAAATGTTCCTGATTCTAAGGTGGTATCTACCCCGCCACGGGTTAATTATGTGGCAACTAGTCCCATGTTTTCAATTATCGATGTAAGCGAGCCTCTCACTGTTTTCTCATCTTCCTTTGACTTAGATCTGGTAATTGACATGGAAAAATCTATCGGATTATTTGAACGCGATGTTCTTATCCCTTTTGAGTCCCTTGACATGTGTTCCTTCCAGAGAACTATTCTTCCTTCTGATGAAGACCTCTTGGAAGCCATGATCAAGGTGTGTCCATTGACATGTGTTTCTTCCAGTTGGAAGCCATGATCAGTGGTCTGTGAGGATAGTTCTTTTCCTGTGTCAACCTTGTTAAAAAATGAATCGGTGAGTCTGAGGATAGTTCCTATTACTGAGTCAACCTCATTAAAAAATGAATCAGGTATGAGGACAGTTCTTTTCCTGTGTCAACCTCATTAAAAAATGAATCAGTAGGTAGATTGTAGAGAGTAAATTGATAGATTAGAAATAAGTAGTTTATGAGGATGGTTCCCGTTACTGAGTCAACCTCATAAAAACAGGAATCAGGTATGAGGACAATTATTTTCCTATGTCAACCTCTTTAAAAAATGAATCAGTTGGTCAGAGGATAGTTCCTGTTACTGAGTCAACCTCGTTAAAAAATGAATCAGGTATCAGGACAGTTCTTTTCTTGTGTCAAGCTCATTAAAAAATGAATCAATAGGTAGATTGTAGAGATTAGATACGAGGATAGTTTCTTTTACTATGTCAACCTCGTTAAAAAATGAAACATTTAGGTGAGGATGATTCATGTTACTGAGTCAACCTCGTAAAAAATATAAGGAAAGTTCCTTTTACTGTGTCAACCTCGTTAAAAAATGAAACACATTTCCATGAGCATAGTTCTTTTCCTGTGTCAAGCTCATTAAAAAATGAAACAAATCCTCCCCTAATTGAGTCGAGTCTTTGACTAGATGTCGTAAATGTTAATTCGTATATTTAGGTTAGTTTTTGCATAATTTTCTTACAGTTTTAGGTCAAGTCTTTCATATGATCTCGTAAATGAACCTTCATTCCATCCAACTATTAATTACCAGCAGTGTACTTAGTTGAATGAAATGAAGCTGGGGGGCATGCGCTCTAGCAGTTACGCTTAGGGGGCATCAAGCATAGTTTTATCTCTGTTTCAAGCTTGTGTAAAAATGAAACCACTCTGAAGCATAATTTTTCTTTGTTTCAAGATTTTGTAAAAATGAAACCTATCTTGAGTCAATTTCGGTTATTTTCAAGACTCGTTAAACTCATGAAAATCCCGAGATTATTTTTCTATCTTTCATTCTCGTAAAACACATGAAAATGTCGAGTTATTTCCATCTTTTCCTGCTCATTAATTAAATTGAAAGTTGGCCACATGAGTATATTTTTATCCCTTTTTCGAACTCGTTCAAACTTATGAAAAAGTGAAAACCATGAGTACATTTTTATCCCTTTTTTGAACTCGTTAAAATTTATAGAAAAAGCGAAACTACCGAGTATACTTTTATCACTTTTTCGGACTATTGAAAATTACAAAAAAGTGAAACCTTGGAGTCCTCTTTTAAGCCCTTTTCAGACTCTCTAAACATGAAAAGATTGCCGAGCATTTGATTATTCGAACTCGTTAAAGTAAATGAATAATCGCCCCTTCAGTATAAGTTTACCCCTTTTATAGACTGAAATGGACTATTTACGAAAAAGGTATATGTTGACTAATTACGGTCAATAGAGTTCTCTCCCGCATTATTTTATCCTTTTTCGAGCTCGAGAGACTAAATTTACGAAAAAGTACACCCATGGAGTTTTCTTAAGTTTTTTCTTCTGACTCCCTAAAATTGAAAAAACACTGAGTTTCTCCTATACTGGACTCGTTAAAATGTAACGGTAAAGGACCTGTTCAATTTTAAAACAGGAACGAACCTCTCCTTCTTAGGGTTCGAATCTTAAACTAAGTTGGATTCATTCGAAGGATGAGCTTATAAACAAGCAAATATTATCCTCCTCAAGCTTGTCAAAAATAAAGAGGTACTTGCCAGAAATGGTGGGGGAAAAGAGAGAAAAACGAACCTGTTTTTTACATTTTGATTATTTGGAAAACCGTTAACCACTCTTGAACACGACACTTTTTGTTCACCTGTGTTGGGAAATCCTTTGCCTAACAGTTAATCAAACCACATTGAAAGTCTTCAGCCGGTTTCTGGGTATTAGCTTTGGGTCAATTGTCACCAAACCATCTGTAGTGTCGTTATGTGTTCAAGAGGACAATTCAAACAAACCATTCATCTGTAAAATATCTGTCATCCATTTTGACCATCCCTGAGTCAGTCCTTGCCAATATATTTCTTCAAAACTTGATCTATGATTTCGTGTTGTGGGCTTGCCTACGATGGATCACTTTCTATCGACGACAACTCTTTATCTAGGAAGTTGATCCATAAATCATCAGTACCTTGAAATATGCATGCCTCAATGGCAGATTTCTCGCCTTCGACGACAGGTTGCATCATTGACCTTCGATCGAATGATTCCGTGACATGTTCGACTTCAGCTCATTCATTCACATTTCATGGATTGTACTGAGTACTTTGAGATTTGTGACATTCTTGGTGGTTACTCACACTTGTTAACGAGTTTCAACATCATTGGTGATAATCAGAGATTTATTTCTCTCATCTCAAGCCGACTTCGACACATTTATTCACATGGATAGAATCGTACTAGTTAGGCAGAAATCAAGACCATGGATCTAGTTTCACATCATTTTAACGAAAGTTTTATTATACAATAAAGACTATTCACATTCTGAGATGGTACATTTATCTTTTGTGTCTACTTTTGATGTAATAATACAAAATAATTGCAATATCGAGAACAAGTTTGAATTAGTTTAATCGATATGGGAATCTACCTCAGGCGATGATATTACATATATATATTTTCATTGAATGTTTTTAAGTTTCAATAAAAATTGTCCACAGGAATTAGTCCTTGAAATGATAAATCTTTTATGTATATTGGACTTAATATCTATTCAGGGACTTTTCCTTTAGGGGCAATGCAGTACACTAAAAATTGTCATCCTAAAATTTTGCTATGTATGAGCTCATTATTATTCATACTTCTCCCTTTGCAAGTCTAACATATCAGTTCCTCATATCAAGCCTTGAAAATCAGAGAAAAGTTCCTAAAAATCTCCTAAACTTTGGTGTCACACTTTCTCTCTATCTTGCCTGCGGTCCCACACCTAATGTTCAACTCTCTTGCGTACCTAAATGCACTTTATCTGTGTTAAAGGTGCGGACCCCTGTAAGATCAAAAAGGTGCAATTAAATTCCAAAAAGCTCAAAAAAAGTGAATTCTAGAAGCTTCCAGAAAATATCTTGCGGTGATAGAACCGCTCTTATGAGGTGCATGTATCCCTTACCTTATGGAGCTAACCCCTTGATGTGAGGAGCTTATCCCTTTGAAGGAGGATTCTGTCCCTTCATAGTTGGAACAGAAAACCTCCTCTATTCTACTATAAAAAGAGGCATTGGGTAGCCTCAAAGAGGATTTCAAGCTTAAGAATATTTGAGGTTAAGTGCTGTTGAGATTTAGACTCAATTGACTAAGACTTTTGTGAGGAGAGATTACATACCTCTTGTTGTCTTGGTTGGAGGAGTGCAGAACTTGTCAAAGTAAAGGAGACTCCTGCTTCGGACCCCGGGAAGGCCTGTGCAACATCAAGGCTCAGGTTGTAAGGTTTTCCTTCTTTTGAAATTAATACAAACATACTCATTTTTCTCAATAAGCTGTCTATTCATGGTTTATTTCATAGATTCCTTGATCACTATGATAATATGTGGTTTATGATAATTTCTATACAGGTGCTATGTAATATTTTGCTTGTTTGTATTTTTAGGGTTTACGAAACTCCTTCAGCTTCGTGAGAGATAATAACGACTTCAGTAATGACTGGACATACGGTAAGTCTTTTACACCTCTATAGTGCTTTTCGTAGATCATATATGCTTAGAGAAAGATTAGTTTATTTGGCTATTTGTTGCTAGATACTTTTAGTACTAGGGAGATCGGTCTTGTTCGCAAGAACGATTTATCCGGCCAACATGGAGAAAGCAGTGTAGGTATGGCACAGGTGCAGTCACAACTGGATGCTCTAACCTTGTAGTTGTAGGATTTTGTGAAGGGAAAGGAGAAGCACGAGAAGTTGTGGTGCACCATATGTAGAAAATAATGTCAACATCATAATTTGTGCTCAATAGTGGCATACTACATAGTTACGAAAGGAAAAAATCTATTAGCCCAAGAGAGAGGACTATGGTGTGAAATTTTTCGAGTATGGAGTCACTTTCCTACCGTGTTCCTCATGACGAAAAAACACATATGTCAAACATGGTATTCACTCATGCTACACAGTAGAGTTGATGCACGAAAGAGAGTTTGATGCTTATCATGTGTAGGAAATAGAAGGAGGTGAAGGCAATATGAAAAATTATTAAACCAAATTCTATAATGCACTAGCTAGAGGAAAACTTCCACCTACAAGAGGACAAGGAGGTTATGGGTGTGACAAAGGACCTGATATTTGTTACAATTTTGGACAACCAAAACATATCGCCTAACACTGTATGAACCCCTACATTACTTGCACATGTTTCAGATAGTTACACCATGCCACAAAATATTTCATGTAGCTGTTTTGTTAGAACTACAACAAACCTCCTCATTCTATTATTTTTTTGTTTGAAAGAAAGAAAAGAAAATGAGGACCCTATACATATTTTATTCTTTTATTTTGTAAATAGTTTTTTCCTCTCTCTTTAATTAAAAAAGAAAAAAAAATATTAAAATAAATAGGGAGGTCGAGTCAAGTACCACTAGCACAACCGATTGAGAATGGGCTTCGTTAGCAAAGTGACCAGGATAAAACCTCACAGCGGGTGGTTGTGCCCTATGCTAGAGGGAGGAGACATGCTAAAAAATTCATTTGGCCAAGGGCTGGTATGGCCTAAGCTGGGTGAATCCCCATGTGACTTTGACTCATTAGATGAGGGAGAAGACATGCTGAAAAATTCATTTGGCCAAGGGCTGGTATGGCCTAAGCTGGGTGAATCCCCATGTGACTTTGACCGATTAGATGCCCCTGGGTCGCATCTGCGCAAGCCATAAGTCAAACCTAAAAGATTACAAACAACTTTAAAAAAAAATAAAGAAGTTAGAAAATAAAACATTTTATTTGAAGTTCTCATTCTGATTTCCCGACTTTTGACCCTCTCGACTATCTAATAGTTGGGGTCGTGGCATTGTTTTTGAAATAATTTTGCTTATAGTTCCCAACATCCGACTTCCCAACTCATTCAATTATCTTATAGTCGGGGTCAAAACATTATGTTAAAAAAAATTTAATCTCGACTCCCGACCCCTTAATTGTCATATGCGTTATTTTTCAAATATGTACTGTATTATTTTATCATTTCTCTTTGTTTTAATCAAACAAAACTGGAGGTCGAGAAATTGATAACTAAGGATATGAATTAAGTCCAGAACTTCCGACCTCCAATCTCCGACTAAATAAAGCCTCGTTCAACGAGTTGTTTAAACGATTGATTGTGATTTCTGGTTTAAATTCTTAATAACGGACCAATACAGGTTTTTTTTTTTGTTTGATCATTTTTTCATGATTTGTTATTAATTCATCATGACCCTTGAAATTGTTTTGAAAACAAAAAGATAGCTCTGTATGTTAAATTTTCTGAACTTTTATGAACACAGTTTCTCATTTGCTATGAAAGAAATTCTAAAACTCCATTGAAATTTGTCGGTTACAGGTTAGTATTTAGATTTTTTTTATAATGGTTAATATTTAGCTCAATATTTTTAATAAATTATGTTCTCATATTTTTTATTGCTCTCTTTTTACAGGTAGTTTGAAAATGAGTAAAAAGACAAAAATGCAAGCTACCAAACCAATTATTCAAGAAGTTAAAATGAAAATGAAAGTTGCGGATGTATCAGAGGTTGAAGATACAAATTTCAATCCATCATTCATCTTAGACACTACTTATAGGATGGAAGACACAAATAAGCGTTCTTGGGAAGAAATATTTACTTTCTTTGAAGAGAAGAAGTGGATAGGATCAAAAAAATTCAGATAATAATTGTTTTTTTGATTTTGAAGCTATTAGGGAAAAAAAATACATAAAGTCATGGAAAGACCAAATATTTGTCTCTATTTTGATATGATCAATTGGATTTTTCACATGCACAACCGAAATGTGATTGCCTCTTGGAAGCCTGAAGTGCTTAACACCATTTATAAGCCAAATACCCCAGAAATTCTTCTGAATAGCGAGTTATTAGAAAAATTCAACAATGATGTATTTAAGAAGAAAACATATTATAATGAAAACATATTATAATTCAGTTATTCTGAGGATGGTTACATGATACCAAAATAGAAAAATATATTTTTGAATTTAAAATAGGAAAATATCACCCAATAATATTCTAAAAATCCATTTTAGATATATAGTCAAGATGCTCTCTAGATTATATATGGAGAGGTAAAGAAATAATATTGCAAACTTGAATGGATCCCTCTGATTCATAGAATCTATAAAAAGTAAAAAATATTCAATTGGGAAGATATTATGTCTCGGAATATTTCAGAGGCTATTAAATTATCTAAAGTTGCTCCTCCTGGGTGTGAACGCAGATTTTATATATCTACCTTCCTCATGGATGTTTTCATGGCTTCAATTACTTTATTGCGATTAAGGTATTCATTTAATTCTAAGAAAACCATACAAGATTATACCTCCATTTTATGGAAAGCAAAATTGCAGGAAACATTTCTACGATATTTGCAATTATATCAGGATTCCTTTACATGAAGTTATTTTTGGCGAAACCCTTCTTAGAGTTAGTAGTAAATATCATCAAGAAGATTTTTTTCGGAAATAGGAGATTATATTGAAGAGAAATTTTATTTCATTGTAATTTTTGGAAGTGAGGTAGGAACTCATATCTTGCTACGATAAATTCCTGACAGACTAGCTACTTGAGAAATTTCCAACCAAACAACACTCCATGGCCAAGCCAGAATGTTGCATAGAATGAAAAAGGAAGTATGGCAACCAAACAACACTCCATGGCCAAGCAAGAACGTTGCATAGAATGAAAAAGAAAATATAGTCTAGTTTTCCTATTAAAGCTAGTAAAATGTCTCTTAAAGATAGAGGAAATGTTGTGGTTGAAGTTGAACAATGGGAAAAAATATGGTTGCATTCCTTACCAAATTATAATTATGACCCTACACATGCTATCATAAATCATTACAAATAAGTTACTTTATCAAAAACATTTCAGCATCAACAACTTTTATATGATTATATTTTCATTCATGTTGATAATTTTGATAAGTGATTGAAAGAGAAAAATTTATAGATAATGATATGAAGGAAAAGGTTCAGAAGTTCAAGGAAAACACTTATGAATTTTATCTTAAACAAAGAAGTTTCAATACTTCTATTCCGATAGAAAATTTAAATTATCTAAAAATTTAATCATCTGATTCACTGATGTTCCTACAGAAACATCTTCTATATCCCATCAGAACTAAATGTTTTAAGTATGATAAGTCCTAGTTTCAGATGATTTTTCTTCATTATTGCCATCTTATGTTTGACATGGAATAACAAAAAAATAACAGAAAGCCGTGTCCAAAATCAAGTAGAAGTATCTCAAATTCCAGAAACACAATCAATGGTAGAAAATGAAAAATATGTTCATATGAAAGAAAAAGTTATTAATGATATCCAATCACCTGAATAGAAAAATCAATAAAAAACTACTATGGATATATATTTTTCAAAGGAAATAAATGTTCAAAAATCAAGTGAAATCTAAGAAACCATTTAGTCAATTGTGAAAGTTATTGATAAATAAATTCAGAGAAATTGAATGGGAATCATTCCAAAAATTCAAAGAAAAAATTAGGAAATAGTTCAAAATACTACAAAGACCCCATAGCCCTCAATGCAACGCTCTAAAGATTTCTCTCGACATTACTGTAACTCCCATTTCAACAAACATTCCTATTTCCTCTTCTATTTTTAGACCTCTATCTAAGGTTGTTATTTCAATTCGCAAACTAGATCAATGATCAGGAAAAAGAAGAAGAGGAAGCATGATGATTTTGTGGAAATTACAGAATTTGGTTGGCAACCTTATGGGACCATCATGAAAAGGACAAATAATCAACCTGAGTCCTAGGAGCCTTTATAAATTATATCCAGAATTCAATGGAAAATATTTCTAATAGATATGTTTAGATTTTAGACCAGATTAAAGAAATTGAAGCAAAGATTAAAAGAAGAAAATATTTCATGAAAAATAATGGCAGAAGCATTCTACTACACTTAGAGAAGGAGGATTTTCTATCACTCTTCAACACATGGAGCAGAAATAGAATTCTGAGAAGGCAGAATTAGAACAATCACAGAAAGCCAAGTTAAATGAAATGATTATTCAACATACCACATAAATAAAAGATTTGAAAATAGCTCAGGAAAATCAAAATTTAATTTTGAAAAGTGAATATGTCTCCTTACAACTACAGTTGAAACACAAGCAATAACAAGCTACAAATGTCAATTTCTTCAAAGGGAAAGCCTTTCAAATAAATCAAAGCTTAAAGAAGATTCATCTGAAGTTATATACAAGTAGATGAATAATATTTACATGTTTTTTTTCGAGCTACTATCCCTTATAGAGAAAATTGAATCAACAGTAGCAGATAATAAAATTATTAATACTAAATTTGGATAAATCGTTGATGGGGAGAAAACATTTAGCCTTGAAAATATTGTTAAATTCTCAAAGAAATATTAAAATATGATGTTTTATTTATTCAATCAAATATATATAAATGGTAAGGAAATCAAGGATTGATTGATGATGCAATCAAACTTTGTGACTCGGTATGAGATAAAGGTTCAGATGTAACAAATGAGTTCGATATGCCTAATCCAAAGCCCCTTAGAGAAAAAAATTCCCCTAACACTCAATCAACAAGTAGTAGAAGAACAAAGAGCAACAAATCAAAGTAAAATTTAAGAAATTGGTACTTGGGATGAGTAAAGTTTTCAGAATTTCTTGCAGCTTCCAACTGAACAAAAAAACTAATTTCTAATTTCTCAACAAGATAGAACCACAAGAAAAGGTACATTGAAAATATTTTGTCCACATGTCAATTCGATATTGATCACTTTGTACTTCTTCATCTTCAATAAATTATAAAGAAATGTTTGGTATGGGATGCATATGTCTAGAAAAATGCTCGGAAGAAAATGCCAGTTGAGTCAACCTCCGCTTCTCAAATCCAACAAGAAGATTGAAACAACTTACTCGATCTCAAGAATGAAGTTATTGGTTAGTTAAGATTTGTATTTTAGGAGTATAGTTAGTTTAGAAAATCTGGGAAGATTTTCTATCTTTAGTAAAGGATAAATATTATCTTATGTTATTTTTTCTTATTTACATGAGCCATTACGTTGGTGTAAGGTTAAAAAAAAAATTAGACTCAATAATTTCATTTTATATTCAGATTTTGACTTTTAGCTTTTCTAAGACCACATTTACGAGTTAAATTTTCTTCTGAGTTATATGTTTGATATCGTTTCATCATTGGTACTCATCCTCTCACTTATCTACAGGTTTATTTCTGGTGAATATTATAATATTTTGGTTAATATTTAGTTTGATATGTTATAATATATTATTATTTTTTTATCAAAATTATTTAAATACTTATATTTCAATAATAATTGGTTTGCTCTTGTTATTGAGATTATATTTCCTTTCTAATTATTTATTTTAATATAATTGCAAAAAAATTAGTATAAGTAAATATATAAACATATACATGTACACACTAATTTTCTTACAATCGTACTGAAATAAATAAATGGAAAGGAAATCTAATCTAAATAGTGAGTGAAAACTAAGATACTATTGTTGGAATATAAGTATAAGTATTCATCATCAAACATACAACATGAAAAAATAATAAATTTGTTATATTTGAATACTTTGGATAAAAAATTATAGTATACTTTAGCGGGTGCTCGCACACACACATATTATTGTTAAGCTTTTGAAAGAAAGCCCTAAAAAAATATCCTCTGCAGTTAGTTGGACTCATATTCTAGCCAAATTCAAGTTAACATGATGATTTCTCTTAATATTATGTTTGAATGAATTCTCCATCCCCCCACCCTCACTTTTGTTGTGTCTTTTAAGCTAAAGCCCATTCACACACAATTGTATATTTTTTATAATTATATTTTCCCGGATATATTTTAATTTTAAGCATTAGTTTACTTTAGTTTTAAGTTAGAATAGGAAATCAGGCCTTGGTTCGAGAGAGTATACAACCATTTCAATGAAAAGGGGTCTAATTGGGACCCTGATTGGGTCGATACTCAAATCGTTGTAGCTAGGAAGATTTCCCACTATCAACAAGTTGTTAGTGGAGTGGCAGGAGAAATGCCGGTTGAACATGCATGTGGTCACAAATGAAGCTCAACATGATCACCCTTAGGCATGCACAGTAATGAGAGGCGGAACTAGAAAAAGTATGGATGTTGATCTGCCTAAGAAACCTCCTCAATGAGTTCATAACGTTGCAGAACCTCCCCCAAAGTTTGATCATGCTAGATAGAAGTAAACATATCAGGAGGAAAGGAAGGATTTAATAACAACTTAATGGGGTATGTTGAGTTTAATAATGCAACCGCAAAGGGAAACAATTTATGATCAACCTCCAATTATCTATGACAAACTTCCACTAGAAGTGAATCAAAGGGAAGTAAGACCCATTCATAATTTTCTTTAGACTTGTTTGGATTCAATGAAAGATGAGAACACACTAGAGAAACTACATAGAATGATTGGCCATTGTGCATAGGGAAGATGTTACCACTGCGCATAGGAAAAGGAAGCAATTCCCATGCAAGTACCCTAGAGAATGGTGAAGCAAGTGTCACATAGGAAGCACAAAAAAAAAGAATTTTCATTTAATGCACATGTTTCATATTATTACATGGATAAAATCATATTGGATATAGGCTCTAATGTGAATATATCTCTGAAGAATATATGGGAATTCATTGGTAAGAAAAAAATAGTATGGTTACCAATTCAACTATGACTTTCCAATCAATACAATATATTCCCTATCGGGACTTTGGCAGATGTCAAAGTCAACATCAATGAAGTCGAGAGCTTGGATGAATTAAAAGTAATTAAGATAATGGATGATATATATCATTATTCGGTGTTGCTTGGCATTGATTGGGACTTTGATTATATGGTTGTTATCAATTTCAAGAAAAGACAAATGATATTTGAAGTTATAGGTTTACAAGTAGTCACGACTCTGGATCTTAAATAAGGGGAATGTTATGTCGAGAAGGTGAGAGAAGATATCAACATAGTGGACCATGACAATATCTACAATGTAACGACTGGACATGATGAATATGTCAATCTTACATTGGATGACACTCTAAATTGGCATAGTATCAATTCTTGTTTGTTGGACTTGGAAAATGCATTGGAGAATTGGTAACAGTGACCTCATGAGGTTTATGCATGGATATGTGTTCATGTAACTTGTGCAGTGCAATGGATTGGCACATAGATTTATGAAACTCCTAGATTTGATGGGCTAACTAATGCAAATAATTTTTTAAAGGGGTTTGAGACACAAGTTATGTATCATCTCAAGATTTCATCATTAGACATTTCCCTGAAAGGCACTCTGATGCACTGGTGGGAAACACATAGGGAGCATATAGAGTCTTAGTAGTAGTGCATGCACTTGTTGTATATTATATTTGGATTCGATGCAAGATATTGTGATGAAAGATATACTGGTAAGGAATCTCCAACCACTCACCTAGATAATTGTATTGCAATATGGGGAGAAGAGAAGATTATGGAGATTGAGTGGATACCTACTTTTGTACATACTTTAGATATTTTTCCCAATTTTGGCATACGTAGTTGGAGCTATGATGAGGTACAACATATTAGACAACAATGTCATAAAAATTCCTACTAACCTTTCAGTTTGAGTCTAATAACCTATCAATAGAGGAAACATTGTGCAACATGAAAGAAAATATATTTTCACATGAACCAAGGATTGCACAATAGGAGGTACTACTTTGAACTTTCCACCAACATTTTCAAACTACAAAGGAAATGGCAGAGCGTTATAGTATGGAAGAAGAATTTAATGATGATGAGGACCCTAGGGATCTATAGATTTTAGAGTTTGAGGGAGAACACGAGGTACTTGGACTCCACGATGCCATATTATAATAAGCCAATCGAGACACACAAGGTGAGTATTAGTAAAGAGGGAAAAATGAAGTTTATAATAATTAGTGATTATTGGAATGAGGAAAGTTTTAGACATTATCCAACTTACTACTAGAATATTAAGATTTGTTCCCCAACACTTTCTTAGAAATGAAAGGAAAAATTGGCGAGCTAGGGGAAATGGAGATTCTATTTAAACCATATGCCAAACCAATGCAATTAAAACCATATTAACTAAATCTGATATATAATTAGAAGATAAAGGAAGAGTTCAAAAAAATGTTAGAGGCTGGAATAATAAAACTTGTCAATAAATCTAAGTGGATTAGTTCGATGTTCAAATAGCATAAGAAAATAGGTGAGATTCAAATTTGCGTGGATTTGAGAAATTTGAATGATTCTTGTGTTCATGACCCTTTCCCTATACCTTTCACATATGAGGTTTTAGAAAATGTCAGTGGATAGGAGGCTTCTTTATAGACGGCTTCTCAGGTATCACTAGATTAAAATATCCAAGCAGGATTTCCACAAGCTAACATCTTCCATTGAGTGGGGATCATTTCAATACATTGCCATGCCTTTTGGTTTGAATAATGCTCTGATAAAATTATCTCAAGTGGTTTTCGTAGAATTTAAGGACTTCATACACAAATTTTTGGAGGTTTATTTAGATGATTGGACTATTTTAAGTCTACCGAAGAAACACATCGATGTGTTGCAACTTACGTTAGATAGGTGTATATTATTTCTCTAGATTTACTTAAATTTAAAGAAGTGAATTTCTTGTTCATTAATGGGGATTCTTCTTGGACATATCGTATGGAAGAAATGATTGTTGGTGGATCCAACTAAGATTGCAGTGATTGTAAATATTCCACCTCTTACTTTATTTCGACAATTGCACACTACATTGGGGCACACTAGGTTCTATTGGAGGTTTGTTAATAGTTATGAACAGATTATTGATTTTTCAAGTGCAATAGTCACAAGAAAAATACAACCTGAAATAATAGTAATTACTTCTAATGATATATATCCTCTTTTAGAAATTTACATTTTTTCATTAAGAAATTACACTTCAGAAATTCAACCATAAACCATAAAGATAGTAGAGATTACAATGCACAAAGAGAACACAAGATTTACCCTGGGAAAATCCACTTGGGTGTTAGAAATTAAATAACAGAGCAATGGAACACATAAAATATTGTGGAAACACAAACATAGAAAAGCATAAAACAAGATAGACACATATATACATGGTTCACTCAATTTTGGCAATTTCCATGAAAAAAAACCAATCCTTCCTTTTATATTATCCAACAAAACAAAGGGATACAACCTACAAAAAATCCATTGTAACTTCCGCTTCAATCTCACACAATATCCTCTCTTTTCCTTACACATAATAATTACTAGTTGCAATACCATTCCCTCATATAAATTGAGGGTTACCTTCTAGTGAAAAGAACCCTAAATTAACATAAATTCTACCATCATATCATCTGCCTAATGAATGGCCCAAATTAACTATAAAATTATAAATTTTACAAGAAAAATCTTCTCTAGTTTTTTCATTGGAGGTGTTTCCCTTGATCCCCCGCCAGGAGGGGATAAGGATTCCCGTCAACACACCCCCCCCCCCCCCCACCCCCAACCCCACCTCCCCTTAGCGACACTAGTGGGGGGCCAAGTCCCTCCTTCAGGGACTGATATCAAACTATGGCTAAAACCAAACCTCTGAATCAAGAAGACAATCAGGCTCCACACCCAACACTGGGGGAAAAACCAAAAAACCTTTTCCTTAGAGAAATTCTTTAGTTTAATAAGAGATATATCTAATGTGGCTAGTGAACTAAATTATCAATAAGCTATGGTCAAAATTGGTCCCCAACCCTCAAGTCAAGTCAATTCAAGCTTTTTCCCTTCAAAATTCTGACTAAAATTTCAGCCCTACAACTATCCAATGATATTGTCCTGCCTAGAAACTACAACCCAAAAAATCACACATGTGAGGTCTAGAGAGAGAAATGCAAGCTAGAGAGAGATACCTTCATCCTTATTCTTCGTTGTTACTGTCCTTATTGTTGTTTTCTTGGATTCCCAAAAAAATATTTCTCTTTTGTATGATGTTGAATTCCTTTATATAGTGTTTTTCCTTCATGAATGGATATGTCTCTTCACTAGGGCTGACTTGACTTGAGGGAGGGTCGACTTTAGAATTTAGGAGCCAAAAATTGAAAATTCAAATTTAAAAATGACATTAAATAATAAAAATGACATTAAGACCATATCTTACAAATTCTTTATACATTACAAGGGCTAAATATAAATTTTGAAGACCAACCATAGCTACAAAATTGAACATTACATCTTAGCTAGGTAGGTATTCATATTTAATAGACATATGTTATTATCGTGGACAAATTTATATAAGAAAAGTTTATAAAAAATCCTCACCATAATCGGGTCACAATTGTGACACATGATAAACCAATAACATAAAAAATTTACCACAATTGGGTCAAACATATTTGACACATGCTAAAACAACAACATAATCACAGTACCATTATTCAGTTCAGTACCTAAAACCTATGGTATAGCCTTCCCATAATATGGGTCGATACTTCAAACATATGGTACATCATTTAACATCAACTAGTCACCATAATTTTGATTAATACTTGACACATGCCATCTAGACTAGTCTTGGTTCACCATTATTTAGGTCAACGTCTTAACACATGGTGAATTGCCAAAGGCCACACTCTTATCAGAGTAATTTGGGGATTGACGCTAAGTGAGCGTGACGCTCGAGGACCATTATTCCTAATTTAGGTAATATATAACATAGGAATAATGTTAGTTCTCTGTCAGACCATTATCCCTAATTTGATTCAAAGTACCTAACACTAGGATAACCTCCCTAATGTGGGTCAGAGTAACTGGCACAGGGATAATTTCAGTCCATGATTTTATCTCATCAATACTAATTCTCAATAATAGAGAAATTATCTACAAGTCCAAGATTCTCTTTGAAGTATACAAACTTCACTTGGGATAAAGGCTTTGTAAGAATATAAAAAATATGCTCATAAGTGGAGACATATTGAATTTTAACTTCTCCATTTTGCACCATGTATTATATGAAGTGATACTTGATCTTGATGTGCTTTGAACTGTCATGGAACGTTGGATTTTATACAAGCTTCACACAACTTTGATTATCAAGATATATCACATTTAGCTCAAGCACATGATAAAAAAAACTCGTGAGTAACTTCTGAAGCCACACTTATTCACAACTTGCCAAACTAGCCGCAATATATTTTTCCTTAGCAACATTGAGTGTAAAAAATGTCTTCTTTATTCTCATCAACGAAATCATAACATAGAATAAACTAAAGCAACCTTCGTATGTCACTTTTTTGTCTTCAACACTCCCTACCCTATCTGTATCTATACATCCCTATCGTTGTATATCATTTTTTGAGAAATATCTCAAACCTAAATTAATTGTACCATGAAAGTACCTCAATATGTGCTTTGTCGTAATCCAATGATCATGTGTTGGTCCCACCTAGAATTGGTTTAGGTGTTCACTGCAAAAAAAATGTTTCCAAATACTTCAACAAGCCCATAAACTTCTGGTACATGGATGGATCTACTAAACCAGACTCAAAGTATCTCAAATTTCTCATATTTGTAACCATGGGAGTCAACATTGACTTGCAATCCATCATTCCAAAATTCTACAAGATATTGATAATGTATTTTCCTTGACCAAGAAATATTTCACTGGGCTTCTACCATACTTTCACCCCCAAATAGTAATGCATCAACCCAAGATCCTTCATATCAAATTTAGAATCCAACTCCCTCTTACATTGAATAATTAGATGCTCCAAACCTATCACAAATAAGTCATAAAAATACAATAATAGAATCATAAGTTGATTATTCTCAACCTTGAATTACATGGCTTAGTCAACATCACTCTTGGATAAGCCAAGTCTTATCAAATAACTATCAATTCAAGTATAGAAACCTTCTCGCTTCTTTCTTAGGTCCATATAATGCTTTCTTGAATTTACAAATGTGAGACTATCTTCCATGGACCTCAAAACCTTAAGGTTTCTCCAAGTACACTTCTTCCTCAATAACACCATTAATAGAAGTAGTAGGGTGAAATCCTGAAGTTGGGAAACACTTTTTGGCAGAGGGCTAGAATGTAGAAATTATATGCACTAAGCATGCATATGTCCTAGATCCACCTGATCTCACAATATTTAACTTTATGCAAGATACTGAATATATTCCACTTGTTAATCTTTTGCGGAAAATTAATTACACACACATGTGAAGCATAAACAAAAATAATCAATCGCACATAACACAGTTTTTAACCAGGAAAGCCTAAAGCTGAAAAACCAAACTATATATTATTTAACATGGAGATCATATGACAATCTCATACAAAGCATACAAAGCTTATCACAAGCTCTCAGTATAGTACAATCGTCATACACTAATTAGGACCAATCTTGCAAATCCATGCACCGATCTTTGCCTCCTGCTAGCCTGCCTCCACTACGCAATGCCTGCTGAAGAATATCTCGGAATGAATTCGAATTACCCTTGCCTTGACTGCACAATCCTCATTGGAAACTCCAATGTGTGTGTGATGCAATATAATCACAACAGATAGTCCATCTTGCCCTTTCACCTATCTCTCCACTGGGTCTCCACTGAAACTGCCATGCACTGTAGTTAACTATTGTATTGTTCAGTTGATTAATGAGTTATTATTTGTGAATTAATTAACTAATTAATTCACTCCACTCTCACTAGTGTATTGGTTAGTTAGAATAGATACAACTAGCTCAACTGAGTCTAACTGAGTTAAACTAAATACAACTCCATAACTACTTCTTCCAACTGTGTCATAACTCTGCCACTTGAGTTCTAGCTGAGTCCTCCATGCATTAGCTCCAGCAAACCCTTGGGAATTGCATAATTCCCTCAATCCACTGATGTGCCACATCTGTGCACTGAACTGAAGTGCTCCAAGAGAATAAGTTGCTGCTTAGTGTCTGATTATTATTAAGAGCTAATAATAATCGACATGCATCTATTTTTAGATCAGTGATCTATAAATAGAATTCGCACAATATTCTAAAAATAGAATTTCATCTATTTTTCCAACTTGATCAACCATCCACAAATAGCATCCCGCAACTTCTGAAATATGATCATCATGTCTAAAAATAGACATAGTCTAAAAATAGACTTGCACCGAAAATAGTCTACGAGCCCACTTAGTGAAGGCGACTCTTTTCACTAAGCTCATTATATTTTTGAATCTCAACATTCCCTCTCAACAAGATAGGGATTATCCTTCACCCCAATCCTTCCTCTATGGTATTCGAATTTTCTCCTGGTGAGAACCTTCGTCAGAATATCTGCATCTTGATCCTCCATAGGAATGTACTGAAGCAACATGATCTTCCACTACACACAATCTCTGATATGATGATACTGGATATCAATATGTTTAGATCTATCATGAAACATAGGATTAACCGAGAGTTTAATGCAAATCTGATTATCACAATTTATCACCGTGGGATATAAATGTGAACCGAACAAACCAACTAGGATCTTCCTCATCCAGATAGCCTCACATGTAGCTTGAATTGCTGCCATGTATTCTGCTTCCATTGAACTGAGCGCCATGGATATTTGTTTCCTGCTGTACCAAGAATCTGCCATAGATCCGATACTGAAAATCCCCCCTGATGTGCTCTTTGTGTCTAGTGGGTTTCCTACCTGTTGACGGGAAAATTTGTCCGGCCAACAGTAGGGGATCTCCCCGGTAGAAAGTCTCAATTAGACCTTAAACCGTTTGGAGTAGGGATCCCGTCCGGAGTGTGGGTCCGGCTACCACTTAAGATGACTCCTCTTCGGTCTCAAAAGAACCTGCTTGAACCTGCGAACATACACTTATTCACCTGATATAGAATACGAGATTAACGTGTTAAACATGAATCAAACGCTATGTGTAGCAATATTATAGATAAAGCACGTACACCTCAAGAGATGTCATTAGCAACACATCTTTTGTGGGGTAATTGCTAGTACAGTGGTCTGATCACACAAAAAAAAAAATAGTTCTTGATGATAAGATACCTCTGCACTTCCTGAAAGATGAAACGAAATGCTAACAATCTAGTTTATTAACATTCATTAACATAACAGATAATAAGATAAACATCATTGATACAACATGGATAGCCATGACGTATAAACGATATCATGAAAAGAACATATTCATTAATCATAGGATATTCTGAAACTGTTGAAAGAAATACACAAAGTGTTCATACAGCAAAACACATTGTAACCATAGGGTATTTTAACAAGATTCTATATTCATATGCTCAAGTGTCAGATCTTTAAATACAATGCTTGTAGCTCCTGAGTTTCCCAAAAGAAAAAGCCCTTTGTAAAATGTCCCGTAGGAGTATTTATAATGCCAAAATTGTCTGTTGGGTTTCCTTGACTGTTCACCTTCTTGTCTTTTGGGCTACCTTGCGACCAACTCCTTCTGCGACCTGGGTAGATGATGCGATCTGCGACCTGGGTAGGAGATGCGACCTGCGACCTGTCCTGTTGGTGCGATTTGCGACCTGGTTCTTCTTGCTGCTCAGGACTTGCTGCTGCCGGGACGCGAACTGTTAATGTCAACCTGTTGTTCCTTAAGGAAATCCTGCCATGCCTGGTATTCTGCCGCTATGGGGGACACCAGAGGCACCTCCTCTTTCAGCCTATACACGCATTCCAAAGCGTTTGGTACTAGGGTCTCCCTCTTCTGTCCGATCTGATTTGAGAGCGACGCAAGCTTGGTATAAATCCGCGCTGGAGCGACGATGAATTGACTGAGATGCTCTTGAGATGCGGAGGGCTCCGGATCAGCTGCGGCCTGCTTGATGGGTTGCAAGAATGTTTGAATATCTTGGTTTACTTGTTCCCAGGTTTTCTCTTCCTCTAATGCTCCCAGCGATGGGATGTGGTGCAGCGTATGCATTGAGTCGATACCACTAATCAGATGGTCGTACGAGGACATCACTTTGTCCAGGTCTTTAGTCAATTTGTCTCCAGATTGCATCGTTATGCGGAGTTGAACTTTCGCATCCTGCGTGTGGATCCAGTCCCTCTTAGGCAAATTTTCAGGTGCCTGAGGGTACTGAATGGTCCAACCCATCATCCTGTCCAAAGCCTGTGAAGCCTCTTTGAGCTGATCTTGTCTTTGCCTGGTTTCCATTCGTGCTTTTGCTAGAGGAGCGACTGTTTGTTTGATGGTGAACATCTCACCATATACCTGTCTCATAGTCATCTCCAACACCTCACACTCCTTGAAAATGGCAAGCGAGACTTCATTTGCTGGCAGAGCTTGGTTTCGAAGTTGCTGGACTTCCGCTTGCAATGCTGCTCTCTCCTGCTCTGCCATCTTTTCGCGTTGCTCAGCTGCGTGCAGTCTGTTTTGTAGAGCTACTATTTCTCTACTCATCCGGGTTACATTCTCTTCTGTAGCCGCAACGAAGGCAGTACCTGCTGACGCTATCATTACCGGATTAGTTCTGGTATCCAAAACTATATCCTTACCTGTGGATACTGCAGATGATGCAGAGGGACTATGTGCCAACGACCTCCTCTTCTCTTGACGGATCTTGAACGAAAACTGATCAAATGTGAGTCTGGTCAGGTCGAACACATCTTCTTCCTGTCTCTGGGGCGATCTAACATCGGAGAGTTGTGTACGGCCCAAAGGTACGTCGAGAGGAGTTACTTCAAGATCATCTAGCGTGTCATCCTCTCTTTCCTCTGTGTTCTTCTCTTCCTCTTCCTTCCTCCGCCGTTCAGCTTCTGCTGCTGCTTCTATCTCGGCCCTCTTCTTCTGTTCAGCTGCAGCTGCCTGCTCGGCTTTCCTTTGTCGTTCAGCCTCTGCGGCTGCTTC
This sequence comes from Pinus albicaulis, assembly GCA_034641835.2. NCBI lineage: Eukaryota > Viridiplantae > Streptophyta > Pinopsida > Pinales > Pinaceae > Pinus > Pinus albicaulis. The sequence goes on from CM076577.1 coordinate 233,851,790, forward strand.
TATTTCGGCCCTCTTCCTCTGTTCAGCTGCAGCAGCCTGCTCGGCTTTCTTTTGGCGTTCAGCCTCCGCCTTGTCCAACTCTGCCTTAAGCGCCTGTTCCGCTGCAGCTTGTGCCTCTTTGTCTTCTTTTCCTTTCCTGGCCTCTTTGGCTAGCTTCTTCTTTTGTGCTGCAGTTGTACCTTTTGGGCGCGCCTCCTCATCTTCTTTTAACTTCCTCTCCCTTTCCTGCTGGGCCTTTGCTTCTGCCTCCTTTTGTTTGGCGGATGGAGTTGACCCTGTGTTGATTCGGGATTTCTGGAGCATGGATGAAGAAGAAGCTCCTAACTGACGTCTTCTGTCTTCTAAGTTCTGATCATCCAAGTCTTTTTGGACCACGTCAACCCCCGGAGCAAGTTGTCTTTCAGCATTATACCAGTTTCTCCTCTCATCTTCTGCTGGGCGTTCGAGATGCTGATAAGTCCACCTGAGGTTGGCTCTCCGGCAGTGTTCAGGGACCAATCTCTCTGGGTCATAGTTTCGGTGTTCAATTGCCCCCAGCTGATAACTTCTCATTGCGTCTGCTTCTGTTAGTACCTCCTTGAAGTCTTTAACTGTGAATGCACCAATAGTGAGGGGCAGAGTGGGCCATGGCTTCTTTTTTCCCTTAGACAAGATGTTGGAGAAACCATGTGACATCTGAAAGCATACTTCCTGCATCAGCATTTTGTCCGTCACGAAACGAGGCATAACATGTGGCGCCTTGTAAGTTCCAAAGACTCGGATGAAGGTGTATTCAGGGAAAGGGAACCAGTGCGCCACTTTAACCAGGGTCTCCTTGGCCCGCCATGACATGCAAGGGGCGTCTTGGCCAAATAAATGTCTGTACAGAGCGGGAACAAATATTTGGGAGATCCGATCTATGTCCTGTTTGTATTTAGACTCCCAGAATACTTTGAGTTGTAGATGGATTGCGCGCGTGTTCTCGGGGTCCCAGTTGTGCTCCCAGCCATCAAACTCCACTCGGGCGCACACCGCATCTAATAGGTATGAAGCCATGTAAAATTCAGCAGGCATTCCTTCGTCCGGAGCCAATGCCGAGTTCAAGTTGGTCTGCATCGACGTCATCAGTATGCCGGCCCAGTTAAAACGGGTGCCCTGTGTTGTCACATACTCCATAATAGTGGCCCAACTGCCGTGGAAAGTGGAGCAATCTGGGCGCCCGTAAAGCCTGCAGAGCATGGCAGCAACCAATTTATAAACTTTTCTTAGGCTTGCCACTGGGTATTCCTGGTTCTTTTTCACTTTGAACTTCTCGGGCTCCTCCCACCATTGTTTAATAGTATCGATGATCGGGACGGCGTGAGTAGCAGCCCATTCTCGAGTAAAGTGCTGGTTTGGGCGCGGCAGTGAATAATAAAGGTGTGCATCTGAACCTACCAGCGTAGTGAAAGCTCTGCCTTCATGATCTCTGATCACAAATTTCTCTGGGTCTGTCTTTTGCATTATCCAGTCTATGATCTCCGGACATGGGAATATGGCTGGATGCGCCCCTGCCAGATGTAGTTTGGACCTCTTTACCGCCAAGTATATTTCTCGGTCTGGGAGGTTTTCCGGAAATTCTTCTGGCAACTTGGCGAACTCCTGATAAATCTGGTACCATCTCATGCCGTCGTCTTTCGAAAAAGTACATAATGTATCTCGGAATATTGGGGGTGGGGACACCACCACCAGCTCATCAGTCTCTTCCGCTGTTCCCTTGTCCTTTCTCCGAGACCGCGGGGGCGCCATGTCACTAGAATCTGAGAGCACAGGTATGCACTCTATGTCTTCACCTGTCAAATTCAGAAAGGAGTCCCACGATAAGAACGTCATGGCGATAAAAAATCAGTTACAATTTAGTGACAAAACCTAAATGCGTTAAAGCAAAACTGGACTGGTGAGTCGCTGGGTCGCAGATCACACAAACAGGGCCCGGGTGCGATCTTGCGACCTCGCGACCTGGCGACCTGAGGTCGCTGGGTCGCTAGGTCGCAGATCTACGAAAACAAAGGAAAGTGCGACCTGGCGACCTGGCGACTAGGTCGCTGGGTCGCAGGTCGCAAATCTGTAAAACTGGAGAGAATTGCGACTCTGCGACCTCGCGACTAGGTCGCTGGGTCGCAGGTCGCAGATTTAGCTTGCCGGGGTTTGGTGCGCGCGGCCTTGAACCCTTTTGCCTCCTTTCTCTTGGGAATTTGCAAGGTTTCTGGGGCCAGGGAGAGCTGTGGCATGATTTTAAAGAAAAGGGGATGATGCCATGGGGTGAAATAGCAAACAGAGAGGTTTTTGGTAATTTATGCAATATGCAATTGGCAAAATTCTCAGAAAACATTAAAGCATGGCCAAAAGACAATTTATAGGCTAAAAGGGGAGATGGGTTTAGTAAGAAAATCATTAGAACGGAAACAGCAGGAAGAAATGGCAACTTACCCGGGAAAAACTCGTCAGTTGAGCTGTCAGAGGCGTTTTCCTTACAAATCGCTGAACGTGAATAATGCGACCTGCGACCCCCATTTTATAGGAAGTCGCACGTGCGGGCCATTAATGTGGGTCGCTAGGTCGCATATTCGTCAAACCTTGCGTTTTGCGACCTGGCGACCTTGCGACCCGGCGACCTGGGGTCGCTGGGTCGCAAGGTCGCTAAGTCGCGATTTTCGTAAAATGACCAAATTGCGACCTGGCGACCTGGCGACCTGGGTCGCTAGGTTGCTAGGTCGCAGTTTTCATAATTTTATGTAATGTGCGACCTGGCGACCTGGCGACCTGAGGTCGCTAGGTCGCAAGGTCGCAATTTGCATGAATGTCTACTTTTGCGACTTAGTGACTTAGCAATTTCTCTTTAGTTCTAAGGGGCTCCAAAATTTTAAAAAGGTAGTCTTTTTTTGGAGGGTGTTGTAAAGGTTACAACACTACCCAATCTACATCCGTGAAGCCATGTAACTTCACCTCATCCATTTTTCTGTACCATAAACCATATTCAGATTTTCCCCTGAGATATCTCAGGACATGCTTGCCTGCCTTCCAAAAGATCTTGGTAGGCTTAACCATCGCTTATGAAAGATAGTTCACCGCATAGCATATGTCCTGTCTTGTATTGAATAAATACATGGGCGAACCCACCAACTATCAATAAATAGTGGCATCCACTACCTTTGCCGATGTAGCATCCTCTTTCTTCCAATTTCCTAGAAGAGGAGTGTCGATAGTGTTGCAGCCTTGCATGTGAAACTTCTCCAGTATCTCCTGACATACTTGCCTTGAGACACAAACAGTTCACCTTCTCGCTACCATATTTCCAATCTAAGGAAATAATGAAGGAGGCCCAAATCCTTCATCTCAAACTCCTTTGCAAGATCTGCCTTGCATGAGTGTATCAACTGCTCATCACTTGTTAGTATTAAATCATCAACATAAAGTACAATGATTAAAAGCTTACCCTCCACCACAATCTGGTACAGGTTTTCATTCGCCTCACTCTTGGTGAAGCCAAGTCCAGTGAAATAGTTGTTGATCCAAGCCTACCAAGCACGGGGTGCTTGTTTCAGCCCATACAATGCTCTTTTGAGCCTGCACACATGCGACTCGCTGCTGAAGATCTCAAATCCTTTAGGCTGCTCAATGTACACCTCTTCCTCAATGATCCCATTGAGGAACACAGTCTTCACATTGATCTGATGAATGTGCCAACCCATCTGCGTTGAGAGAGCAAGGTTGGTTCGTATGGAAGAATATTATGTGATAGGTGCAAAGGTTTCTTCATAGTCAATCCCCTCAATCCGTGAGAAGCCTTGGGCAAGAAATCTTGCCTTATAATTATCAACACTCCCATCAGTAGCTTTATTTACCTTGTAGATCCATATTGATCCTATAAATGATTTTCCCACTGGCCTTGGAACAATCTCCCAAGCACTGTTTCTGACAATGGAGTCAAACTCCTCCACCATGGCATCTACCCATGTGGGCTCCTACACTGCTTCTTCGAAAGAAGATGGCTCTGTCACGATACACTTTCTCATAAGAGCCATGTATCCAGTAAATCGGTCAGGTGACTGTCTCTGTCTACACTGTGATGTAGGAGCTCCTACATTATGTGCCGCATCAAGCTTCAGTCTCTCAGCTTCTGTGGTACACTTTCTGCCTTGTCTGATGTTTGGTTCTGCATGAGTGGACTCCTCCACTCCATGAATCTCCTCCTGTGGCTGATCCACATCCAGAGGCTCATCTTTGGGAACAAGCAGTTCCTTCACTGCATGCAAGTCTAGCTCCCTCTCAAGCATAGCTTGCGAAACACCCACAATCATTATGTTCTTCCTCTCTGCGACCCCATTCTGCCGTGGGTTATGAGGCACTATGAGTTCTCTTCGAATTCCTTCTTTGCTATAGAAGTCTTTGAATTCGCCCAAGATGTATTCACCACCATTATCGCTCCGTAGAGCTTTCACTTGCTTCCCCAACTCCTTCTCCGCCAATGCCTTGAACTCACAGAACTTTGAAAATGTTTCACTCTTCTTCTCCATGAAGAATATCCAACATCTACGAGAATATTCATCAAAAAATATCACATAATACCTGTGTTTTTCTGTTGAAGCAACCAAGAAAGGTCCACACACGTCTGTGTGAATTCTCTCCAGAATCATCGAAGCACGATTCTCCTTTTAATGAAAGGTGGTATTCACAAAATTACCCATAGTACATCCCTTGCACTGATTTGAATGCGCAAGAGTACCCTTGGGAAGTCCAGTAGAAATCTGCTGCAAAATCTTCAAAGCGCCACGGTGAAGATGGCCCAATCTCCTGTGCCATAATTCACCCTCATCCCGGCTCACCACTTCTTCTACTTTGCCCACCATTACAGCACGACCATCTACCTCCAGCTTGTAGAGATTCTTAATTTGAACCCCTATCTTCTTGGTTTGACCCGTTGTTTTATGTCGAAGGAAGGCTTTTCCCTCACTGAAAAAAACATCATAACCCTTGTCTTCCAGCATTGCGACTGAGACCAAGTTCTCTTCAGACCTAGAACATGTATAACATTCTTCGACAAGAATGGATTATCGGACTTCCTCTCAAAGGTAATGGTCCCAATGCCAGTCGCACTATACCGACCATCATCGCCCATCTCTATATGAATCTGGAGGTCCTTCTCCTCCAAGTCACTAAACAACTCTTTGTCTCCCGTCATATGGAAAGATGCACCACAATCAAGATACCACAACGATCCCATGTAGCTTGAAACTAAGAAAGCAATCAAGGAGAAATCAAGTTCAAATTGCGAGGCTAAGGCCTCTCTAGCTGTAGATCGAGTAGCCTACTTGTTCTTCCTCTTCTATGGACAGTTAGTGGCGAAATGTCCATGTTCGTGACAGTGAAAACACTTCACTTTGGAAAAATCGTGCTTCTTGCCTTTAGCATCCGATTTTGAAGGATGTTTCTTCCCCTTCCCTTTCCTTGTTTTGGTAGCCAAAGTGAAATTCTCTTCATCTTCATTCTTCGATGAAGATCCATCCCTAGTACCCTACCTTATCTCCTCCTGTACAATATTCGACCAAAGTCACTCCCATCCCGACAGTTTCTCCCATCCATTGACAGAGTCTTCGTAGCTATGCGAACTCTTTAGAAGCCCAAGGAGAGCTAAGCTCACCAAGTCTTCTTCATCAACAGTAACCCCCAGACTTCCCAGTTCATCCTTGCAGTGGACAAACTTCGTGAGGTATTTTGGAATACTGTCGCCTTTCTCCATTTTTATTTTTCTGAGCCTGTCTTTAAGCGTCAACTTCCTCTGGTCACTTCTGCTTTGGAATAAGTCTTTCAAAGCCTTCCAAATTAAGAATGGAGTGACTTTCCCATGAAGGCTTGACACAATATGGTCCTTCACACCTTCCAACAGAATCCTCCTCGTCTTTGCTGTCTTCTTTTTCCATGCATCAAGTAATGCAACATCGCTAGATCCTGGCTTAGGAACATCTCTATCGATGAAATCCTTCAGTCCATTATCATCCAGCACCGCCTCCATCTTGTCCTTCCAGGCTATGTAATTCGAGCTCCCATCAAGGGCATACTCCAATCTCAACTCGTTGAAAGACATTTCAATGTATACTCAATTTCTGCACCAAGAATCTTCTGTAGCAAATCGAATTTTCCACCAGCACAAACTCACTTCACAATTGAAATCTTCAATCAACAATGCTCTGATACCATGTAGAAATTATATGCACTAAGAATTCATATGTCTTAGATCCACTTGATATCACACTATTTAACTTTATGCAAGATACTGAATCTATTCCACTTGTTAATCTTTTGCGGAAAAATTAATTGCACACACATGTGAAGCATAAACAAAAATAATCAATCACACATAACACAGTTTTTAACTGGGAAAGCCTGAAGCTTAAAACCCCAACTATATATTATGTAACATGGAGATCATATGACAATCTCATACAAAGCATACAAAGCTTATCACAAGCTCTCAGTACAATACAATCATCATACACTAATCAGGACCAATCTTGCAAATCCACGCATCGATCTTTGCCTCTTGCTAGCCTGCCTCCACTACGCAATCCCTGCTGAAGAATAGCTCTGAATGAATTCAAATTACCTTTGCCTTTACTGCGCAATCCTCATTGGAAACTCCAATGTGTGTGTGATGAAATCAATGCATCATTATAGTCACAACAGATAGTCCATCTTTCCCTTTCACCTATCTCTCCACTGGGTCTCCACTGAAACTGCCATGCATTGTAGTTAACTACTGTATTGTTCAGTTGATTAATGAGTTATTATTTGTGAATTAATTAAATAATTAATTAACTCCACTCTCACTAGTGTATCAATCAGTTAGACTAGATACAACTAGCTCAACTAAGTCTAACTAAGTTAAACTAAATACAACTCCATAACTACTTCTTCCAACTGTGTGATAACTCTGCCACTTGAGTTATAACTGAGTCCTCCATGCATTAGCTCCAGTAAACCCTTGGGAATTGCGTAATTCCCTCAGTCCACTGACGTGCCACATCTATGCACTGAACTGAAGTGCTCCAAGATAATAAGTTGTTGTTTAGTGACTGATTATTATTAAGAGCTAATAATAATCGACATGCATCTATTTTTAGATCAACGATCTATAGATAGAATTTTCCCAATATTCTAAAAATAGAATTTAATCTATTTTTCCAACTTGATCAACCATCCACAAATAGAATCCTGCAACTTCTGAAATATTATCATCATGTCTAAAAATAGACATAGTCTAAAAATAGACTTGTGCCAAAAATAGTCTACAGGCCCACTTAGTGAAGGCGACTCTTTTCACTAAGCTCATCATCTTGTTGAATCTCAACATTGAATTTGGGTGAAATTTTTAATTTCTCGTCTGAGAAAATAGTCAACTCTATTTCTCGGTCGAGAGTTTTTAAAACTCTCGTCCGAGAGATTTTTAATATTTTGGCCGAGAGTTTGATTGGGCTTAACCGGGGTTAAAATGATCTCAGACGAGAGTTATGTATTTTCTCGTCCAAGAGTTGTGTTGAAATAAGCTCTCGGGAAAAATCTCAAATGAGAGTTAAAAAAAACTCTCAGACGAGAGTTTTTTAACTCTCATCCGAGAGTTTTATTCTTATAATAAAACCCCAAATTTCTTAAATCGCGCGACATTCTGCACTGTTTTTTTCCCTGTTCTTTTCGGGATGTCGTTTTCCCTGTCGACTGGAACTGTTGTCGTTTAGATGCTGGAGTTGTCACCGCCAAGCCACGTTATCATCTAGCTAGCTAGCTAAGCGTCTTCAGCTCATTGAATATTTATGGTTCTGTTGCCTTGCGAAAAAACCCCTGTCCGTTGGTTCTTCTCCAATAATTTTTCAAAATTTGTCATCTCGGCCGATAGAACCTCGCCTTGTATAAACCTCCATACTTTCTTTGCTTTCCACTGGATTTAATCTGATCTGCATTATATAATGAAAACACCAACCATCATATTGGAAAGAACCTTGACACAATATTCTCATAGCTTTACTCACAAAAAAATTCTTCCACAATGCACAAACATAAAAAGCCACAATTAAATTGCGGTTGCAATGGTCTTTGAAAATCCGATGGAGTACCAAATTTCCACAATACACAAACATAAAAATCCACAATTAAATTGTGGTTTCAATGGTCTTGGAAAATCTGATGCAGTACTAAACCCTCACCCACAAAATTGTACTAAACCCGCCCAAATTACTAAAATGCTAGGAACAACAAACAACATTACGAATATGCTGCCATCGTCGGTCAAGAACCCATGTTTGCATGTGCCGAGCAACTAAAACCCTAACTACCAAATCTCATGCATCAGAATGAGACAAGCTTCTACACCATGTAGCAGTATGGTATACAATCCTGTCTCCCTTCCTCTACACAAAAGTACTTGGTAGCAACAAACTTCATTTACCCTTCTTGGTCGCAACCTTGGTAATCTTGGCACCAGTACCAGTAATATCCATTCGTCCTCTCCTATCACCATCAATAACCTACATGTGTTGTTCCACCTTGCAGTTGAGAGAAAGTGTGTGAGGGCCATAACATAATTTCTCACTGTCCTTGATTATTGAGGAAATTTCCATGGCATAGATCCAAAAATGTCGTATTTTCATCTCACACCTAGATCATGGGTCTCTGATTCATAACTTGGTTATGATCTTTGTTATCTCCAACATCGTGATCCAATATATGCTCTAGACTATCCAATTCTTCTCTAAGGTCTTGTGAGGGCCATGGAGAATCCAAAGTCCTTCCAATATTTAAACAAACCAAGTTTTCTAATAAATCTACTACTTTATTTCCTTCTCTCCTAAAATGGGAAGGTATGATATATTCAAACCGAGGTAGAATATCATCTATTTTCTACACTAATCGGGAAATACTCCAACTATGACTAATATTCTCACTACTTGATCAATGATTTAATTTTTTAATAACCTTTATCACTAAGTTGGAGTCCCCTTCTATCACAAATTTTATGTAACCTTTTATTTTGGATATGAGAAGGCATTGCATTACAACAGTAAATTCTGGCTCATTATTGCTAGCATCACCTCAGTCTATTTCATAGATGATTTTGATTTGATGTTGTGAATCTCTAAATAAAATTCCAAACCCAACCTCGCCAAGGTTTCCTTTGGAAGCCCCATTAAAATTTATCTTCAAGAATCCTTATGGTGGAGTAGAGTAATGAGTTGGAGAGTATATGGGGGAGACCATGTATTTCTAGGAAGAGGGAGCAATCATTTTCAAGGATAGATTCATGAGGCAAAGGATCTGAGCTTCATGAGGGGAAACCTTCCAGTCATTTGGATGCAATTGATCTGTTAGATTTCTTTTTATCTTATATTATGTAAAATCCCATCCAATACTCCCTCCTAAGATAACCGTTGGTCCTTAAATATCCTGTTGTTTCTTTATTTCCATATTTCCCAGAGGAGAAATGTAATTGCCACTCCCCAAGAATGATTTAGGATTGGGCTAAAAAATATCCCTTTTCTCCAAATTTATATAGATTCCTTGATATTATTTTGGTCACAATATAGGCAACCAAAGAGGTGGCCTAGATTACTCTATAAATTATCAACAAAGGAGCATGTATTGAAAAGGTGTTCAATATATTCATTCTAAAGGCTGCATAGAAATCAATATGAGGGCCTTTGAATTCCTTTTTTCTGCAGTTGATCCCAGGTGAGAATTCTTCTTCGACATATAAGCCACAAGAATGCACAACCTTATGCCAGAGGTGCTATGTCCATATCTTTCTCCATATAAGGTTGTGGTGATCATGGGTTTCTTCTGCTACTAATTTCTATGCCTCCTAAATATTGAACATACCTTTTGTGGAGTATGCCCATCCAAGGATATCATGGACTTTCGGTTTCACAATTTTCCTAGATTGGAGTTCTCTTTTGAGGTTTTGGAGTTCTCTTTTAACGTTTTGACATTGGTTGGTTGCTAGAGGGTTCATCCAATCCTGTTGGCCTTTCCATCATCTCCACATCGGATCATTCTGTGTAGGACTCTATAATTGATACATCGAAGAGCAGTTTTCGCTACTTGTAAAAAGGAAGATATCCCCTAGGTATTTCCTATTGAACAACCTCCCTCTCTGATACCATGATTCTTGCCAAAAAAGGGAACTTGTCATATCCCTAATCTTCTAAATTATATGGTGTATAATGAGATATTTATTGTTCCGTGCAAAATTCCAATTTGATGAGCCCTTTGAGGTATTCAAATGTTTTAATTTTCCTTGTAATGAGCCTAACATTATATATTTTCTAGTCCATATATTATTCCACAAGTTAGAGCCACCCTTTAACCATCTACACCAAAAATTAGCCTCCAGAACTTGATTTAGGATCAATGAATCTCTGAGACCTAAACCTCTTGCCAATTTGGGCCTTATAACATTTCTCCAGGAAGCCACGACCTATTTCTTAGCCTTCTGGGCTCCACTTGAGAGGATTTTTTTTTAAATATTTTCCATGGAAATACATGATGATTTGGGAGTTTCCATCCCTGAGAGTTGGTAAATAAGAATGGATTTTCAAATATATTTAATAAGAATCACTCTTCCAGCTAGATTTAGGTCCCTAAAATCCCACCCATTGAGCTTCGATTGGATTTTCTGAAGAATATATTTCCAAGAGGAATTTCTTAAGGAATTGAAAACCAAAGGAATACCCAAATACTTGATTGGCAAGGATTCAATAACAAAGCCTAGGGAGCGTGCTAGGAAGGTTTGGATAAGAACAGGGGTTTTGAAAAATAAAATGTTTGATTTATCATTATTTATCAGGTTTCTAGAGGCTTGAATAGACTCATGAATAATATATCTTAACTTTCTAACTTCACAGAGGGTGAATTTACAAAACAACATGATATCATCCACAAATTGTTCGTGAGTGATAAGGAGATCAATACCCCATAGATTAAGGCCTTTGAGGTGAGAAGATTGGGAGGTCGATTTGATATATCTTCCCAAGAATTTTGCAGCCAGGATGAAAATAAAGGGAGACATAGGATATCCTTGCCTAATACCTCTAGATGGATTAAAGGTTTTGGAAGGGGTCCATTGATCAGGATCGAAAATGTCGATGGAGAAATGAAGAAGCAAACCTAGTTGATCCATCTCGAATCGAAACCATAATCCTTCAGGATACTGAGGAGTTATGAACAACTAAGGTGATCATAGAGTTTGGATAAGTCTAGGTTGATAAACATGTTGGGAATTTTAAGTTGTTTAAGAGGGTAGAAAACTTCCTGGGAAGTGATGATTCCATCCAGAATTTTGTGGCCTTCAAAAAAACTAGTTTGTTCCAGAGATATGAGACTGGGAAAAAGAGGTTTTATCATTTTCACCATAATGGTGGAGATAATTTTGTAAATGACATTACAAAGGGACATATGTCTGAAACCATGCAGATCCCGAGAAAGGCTTGATTTAGGACTTAACGAAATAAAAGTAGAATTGAGACGAGGATGTACCTTTTGTGTCCTTCGACATTTTTCCACCATGTCTAGGATATCTCTTGCTATGAAGCTCTAGGAAGCTTGGAATAAATATTTTGTAAATCCATCTGGTCTCGGGGATTTATTTTTTGCCATACCTTTGACCACTTCCTCTATTTCCTCTAGTGTCACTGCCCTCATCAAAGCAAGGTTCTGATCCCTAATAACCAAGTGAGGAACATGTTGGGTTATTATTTGAATATCCTTTGATCGATCGAGAACAGGTCCCGAAAGAAGGGAATGTAAGTGATCCACCAGAAGGTCTTCCATCTCTTCATGTCGAGTAAGGTGATTTCCTATAGCGTTCTTCAAGGAGAAGATCTGATTATGTTGTTGATGTTGAATCATGGCCTTATGGAAGAATCTCGTATTCCTATCACCTTTATGATATGTCATCCAAGCACTAAGGGAAATAATCCCAAATGGAAATTCCTGTAGAAGGAATGTGATTTTCATTCTTTAATTGATTAGTCACTAAATTTTTTGATGAGAAGAGATAAATTTGTTTTGGGGACTTCTTTTTCTGGAAATTCATCTTGGTGAGCAAGGCATGCATAAAAATTAGTAAGTTTTTATATTTCTCACCCACCTTTACTTTAGTTTTATTGTATGAATACACTCGGAATGAGAAGAATAAATGATACATGTTTTGCATAGAAATCCAATGTCACATCCTCGTACATTCCCATTGCAAGAGGAGTGTTAAATCAAGTGGAAGACCACCTCAATTTTACCCAAAATAAAATAAAATTCCACCCATTCTAATAAACAAACGAAAACTTGAAAACATTTAAGATTTACCTTTTGTCAAATATATGTTATACATAAATTTCATTGAATAGTTATCAAGCCAAATTAAAAACATCTTACCATAATATAACACTGGTGCAAAATTGGATCATTGAATGAAGCTGACTCCCAAGCCAAGGTACCTAAGGCATTCCAAGGAATTTTTAGAAGGTTTTCAAGCATATTTTTAGAATGTTTTTAGATTATGTTGCCAACAATGGAGGGGGAATACCATTTTTTTGGAGGATAGAGTGTTTGTGAGATGGGAGGGAGTCATAAAGGATGCGATCCAAGGATATTTTGGTGGCTTCAAAACTGACATCATGTTGGGATGATAGAGGATCATTTAGGGAGTTGGTACCTATAGGAAAAATTTCATGTCAAGATTAAGGAAGAGAATTTGGGGAGGTAGAAGCTTGATTTGACAAATGAAAGGATCCTCCACTACTAGTTTGGATGCCAGGATTCACATCATCCAACAACTGATGTGATAGGTCATCCGAGTACTAAGGGAAATAATCCCAAATGGAAATTCCTGTAGAAGGAATGTGATTTTCATTCATTCATTGATTGGTCACTAAATTTTTTGATGAGAGGAGATAAATTTGTTTTGGGCACCTCTTGTTCTAGAAATTCATCTTTGTGAGCAAGACATGCATAAAATTTAGTAAGTTTTTATATTTCGTACCCACCTTTACTTTAGTTTTATTGTATGAATACACTCAGAATGAGAAGGATAAATGATACACGTTTTGCAAAGAAATCCAATGGCACATCCTCATACATTCCCATTGCAAGAGGAGTGGTAAATCAAGTGGAAGACCACCTCAATTTTATCCAAAAAAAAAAAATTTGCCACCCATTCTAATAAACAAACTAAAACTTGAAAACATTTAAGATTTACCTTTTGTCAAATATATGTTATACATAAATTTCATTCAATAGTTATCAAGCCAAATTAAAAACATCTTACCATAATATAGCACTGGTGCAAAATTGGATCATTGAATGATGCTGACTCCCAAGCCAAGGTACCTAAGGCATCCCAAGGAATTTTTAGAAGGTTTTCAGGCATATTTTTTTAGAATTAGGTAGGGATTTGTTTGAATCACAAGTTTGAGTAGTGAAGTCTATATATAGTGTCAAAAACTTATTTAAAAAAAAAAGAACAAGATCTGACCCAAATTTTTTCACCCAATTCCAAAAAGAAATACAAAACTTATAATGATTAGACAATGCCCAGGGAATCCCACTCCTCTGAAACCATAAGGTGATCATCTTTTTCCATAGCTCTGAAACCATGTTGAGAACCTGGAGGGGTTATAAATTCTCTTCTTGATAATTACTTGTGAGCTTGTTTGCTTATGTATTCTTTTTAATTAATCCTTCATCAAGTTAATTACCAAAGTGTACAGGACACAAATGATTTAAGTAGAAGTAATAATTTTATTATAGGAAGGTAGATCACATATTTACCTTCCTTTCATTAGACTTTAGAATTCATCACAACCCTTGTGATATCTGCATTGTAACCTTGTAATTATTCGCATTGTATTCTTCTCAAACTAGCTTCATGAATTCGCAGTCTATACCTTCACTCTACACCTTCAGTTACCTCTATTTCAGGTGAATCTGCATCCCTTTTATCTACTTTACCATCTCAGATAAATCCGCAAACTCTATCTTGGTTTACCTTTTAGATGATGACATGACTGTCGATTGATAATTTGTTTTCTAATTTTTTTATGAGGGGCAGAAATTTGATTTGATACTATAGCAAAAATGGCACCAGGTGAGCCCTACAGAGACCCCTCCATGAGAGGAGGATTATCAGGTTCATTGGTTGTTTAGTTATGTCATGTTTTCAAGTAGATTATATTTATTGTTCGTTGTGAAAATTTGATTAATGTGAATTTTTTTTGTCCTGCACAGGTGGACGCACTCATATGACTAGTGCATCCAAACAACAAATAGAACAAGAGGAGCCCCATAGAACTATTCCCATTCACCCCCAATTTCATAGACCCCATTATTAGGATCATCTTATACATCGTATAGGTACACATTAGATCAATTTCTAGTTAAAATGTTCAATTTTACGTTATATTCAATGTTGAATACGTGAATTTTTTTTTTTCAAATGACATGTGTTTAATGTGAAAACATTATGCTGCATAGGTGAAAATTTAGGAGTTGGGGTTGGCCCTATTGCTGGTGAAGGGCAAAGGAGAACAATGTCTCAGCTTATGGCATCCATCCCACACTTGGATACTTCTCCTCCAGGTAAAATCTAAAGGAAAATTTATTGTTTGATGTATGTTTAATGTGAAACTTATTGTGTGTCTCATGTATTTTTGTTATAAAACAATTTAATGTTTTGTATAGTGGGTGTTAGAGACGTTCATTCCTCGGAAGGGAACCATCCTAGTATGAGCGAAGAGGAAGAGATATTTTTTCCACCAGGTATTTTCAAATGACCTAACAAGTTTTTTAAATAAAATTTTTTCTTATAAATTATTTAATATTTCATATGTGAAATAATTTAAGATGTTATAGATGGTGGTGTTCGCCCTCCTAGGGGTAGAGGTCATAGGGTTCATGATTTTGCTCAAAATCTGAGCTATGATCCCCTTTACACCCATCCTAGTGATATTCCTGAGAAGATGCCTTGGGAAGATACCATCTACTTACTTGTTGTTGATAGGATGAGAGAGCATTCCACGAGATTGCGCGATGAATTGAAAACTTGCAATCTCTCTGCCCCTAGTCGAAATTGTCTCCAAATTGTTTTGCACAATTTGGAGAGTTTGATAGAGACTTATCGTGGAGTTGGACCATCAACCCAAGTGTTTTTTAACATGATGCGTAGGAGGAGAGTGTCAGTGATTGGTATCCACTCATACAATGAAGTTAAAAGTAGGTTCACTAAAGAAATGGCCTTGTCACTATTTGACTTGCGGCCTGAAGATAACAAATGTCTGAAGATTGCAAGATTCAATGATCCCAATATTGCACCTTATATTTATGAGAAGTTTCTGTATGCATACGGGAAGTTCCCAAATAATTATGAGGTGCTGCAATATTTTGTTAGGATGTTTTCTGCTCAATTCCGAGAGCACATGGACCCTAACTATACAGATACTGGGTCCAAATTCTATTGAGCTGGAAAGGTCGTACATATGAACGACCTGATGCTATGCGAGATGTTGAGTTTAGGCCTCCAACATCTCGACCACCTAGGGTAGTTACACTTCCAGAGGAGTTAGCCCTTATCTCCAGTGCTGTGTCACAAATTAGGGAGAAGATACAAGAACATATTGCAGCTACTTTAGGAGGGGTGGAAGTCGGCTTAGGGACAAGCCAACCTTCATCTAGTGTAGGAGTTCGTTCATTTGTGAGTATTCCATATGACGTGTTGAGGGAGATGGAGCGAGATGAGCTTATGGAGTATGAATCCTCGTGTAGAGACCTCTATGAGAAATCCATTACACGACAAATGCACACCATGGGCAAGGTATGTACAAGCATGTTTTGATCTATTTTAAAATACACATTTATAAGATGAGCTATTTTTGGTGTATATACATTTAGTAGATCCAAAAACTTACGCCAATATATTTATTTAACTTATGCAGTTTACAACATTCTTAGAAGAACATTGCCTTGCCCCTGGTCCTCATTCTGTAGATCATGGACATGATCATGTACAAGTGCCACATTCATTTCTATCTATCTATACTTTTGTACGTCAAATTGAAATTGAATTTATGTCACATAATTTTATATGGTATGAGTATTAACATTATGGAAATTTTCAGGTTAGAGCTACACATCAAGGGCTGCCTAAAGAGATTATTCCTTCGCAGGTTCCAGTCATGACACAGTATCGATACTTTTCGTTAAGCATATTTATAATGTTTATTATATTTATTTTCACAAAATTTTCTATTAAATTTGGTTTCTACTTTTCAGGCTACACCCCATATTGACATGATGCAGACTGAGCCTCAAGGATATCGTGTAGGCTCTGGGTCAGAGAGTCTACATTAAACCATGGTAACTTCTTACCATTTCTTCGTTGGTATCATTGCCACATTATAAACAGGATATCTAGTGAATTTATAGATAGTTGAGAGGTTCCTTTATGCATCTAGTGAATTCTAAAACTAATATTTGATTTTTAGTAAAAAATTTGAGCCATAGTCAATTCACTAGGTTACTGACAGTATAGGTGCTTCATTTGGCTTAGAGGAATATGAAAATGTTTCCTTGACCATCTCAGACACTGTCACAATGTAAATATGTTGTACTTCCTACTCAAGTCCCTGTAAAATAAGGAAGCCCATGCACAAAAATCAAACATACCAAGATATTTCATCTGTCACCATGGCCTTATCAGGTTACTCATGGTACAAGCTCTAAACAAAGCAAGAAAATCTCGGGAAGAAGTCATTGCAACTCCAGTGGTTGCAAATTCACTAAATGAGCCCAATGTTGTGTGACTCCACCCATTGCAATTGCGAAGGAGGAAGAATATATTGTCATGAATCCCATGGCTACAAAGTACCTACTAATTCATATTAAGAAGAGACAAATTCTATTACACCATAGAAGTATAGTGATATTGACATTGAGATAATTAGTAGCAAACCAACCACCGAGAGAATGAGAGGGCATCAAAATAGGCCCCCTTGTGTTCCAGGAAAGAAGAGGACATGATACATTCCTACCACCACCCAAACCCCTGCTACTCCAAAAAACAAGTAAGGGCAGAAGAAATCCTAGAACACCAGGAAGACACTACCCCTACTGAAACATAAGAACTAGTAGAGTCAGTGACCTAGGGTTGGAATAATTTGGTCTGGTGGCCTTTATACTCTATAATAACCAACAAGGAGTGCTCTACAATACATATTACTGCTTCAGAACTGTTTTCCTGTAATAATGTGGATGTGATCTCTCATAGGAAACTTTGTAGCTATGACAGTGGACTGCATTCCCCAAATATTTATAGGCCTATCACTTAGAGCCTTAGGTGCAGAACTTCCATATGGGTTGCATTACTAGCACTTGTGGTGGCCTAATAATGGTTATGGAAGACTATGGAATCAATATTCCTTAAAAGATAGAATTGTAGATCATGTTTCCCTTGCGACAAGTTTTCATCTATCTAATACAAACCTTTAACAACAATAATTTGGACAATATTATGTGCTCTCATGTGATGGAAAAATGGGAGTTTCAAGAAAAGGGGGCAATATGTGGTTTGATAGAGTTCACAACAATCCTCTTCAAGACAACTACACATATCTCGAGGCAGATCATCTCCATTGTTGCATCAAAATTGATGACATTTTTCATTTGCAAGTACCCAAGTTCTATTGTAGCCCAACAATGACAATATTCCATCCTACAAACATTTTGGTTTCGAGGTTTCATAGTTTTTCATGATGACTAAGAATAGGGGAAAGGACCATTGTATCCATGAGATAGCTGCAGTAATTCACTAATTTCAACTGGCAGCCTTATTTTGGCACATGCTACAACAAGATAGGAAATAATAAGCTCTACTGAGAAGTAGTTTACAATAGAATAAGCTCATTTGAGTAGCATTCTTCAATTCTTAGATTCATAGGCTTTAATGTCTTATGCTGTGGTTTGAAGGTTTATTCATAATGAAAAAGCTATGATCTCATTAAGGACTTAATCCTTCATGCCAATACTTAAACACTGTATGCTCAATCTGGGCACAAGTTTTCACAACAAGTTCTTAGTTTCATTGTCCATGGCATGAATAGTGGTAGGCCATTCTATTACCATGCAACCCCCGAGAAGATTGATATTTAGTTCTTGGCTTTGTTCTCCGTCCCATCTATTAAATTTGAAGGGCCAACTTTGTAGATATGTCATAGTGTTGCAAATTGGGATCCTTGTGCTCCATTTGTAGTTCATCAATCTGTAATAATATCTCCCTGCGAGCTTCATTATGCTCTAAGAAAATACTTGTTGGGGAGCGATTTCATGTTCTAGTATAGCTCGATTATACATAGATATTAGTTTTGGCGCCCTAAATTATGGCCTGAATCAATCACCCACTCAACCATAGAGGCGAAGAACTCCTCAACAACTTGCTCATCATGTTGAACACCAAATTCAATATCAACATAGTTGATTTCTTGTTATATAGGAGTATGGGTTTGGGAATGATATCTCCATGCTTCCTTATGAGCTTGAAGTGTGCCTTGAGCACTCCCTTATTATTGAGAAGAGGACCCTCAACAGGATTTGGCTCTTTGTTGTGGCATTGGAGTTGTCAAGCAAGGGAGTAATCGAGTATGGGTATACACAAAGGTGAAGAATTCAAATGGATATAGCCATGTCCAACAGGAAGGAGCTTCAATGGTGTAAACACTAGGTAAGGCTGAGCATAAATGAATTTAATGTTGGAGAGAAGAAGGTGTAGGGTTGTGGGCACCACCGAAGGAGGTCTAGGAATAATACTATGGCTCATAGAGGCTTCCCAAAGTGCAAGGTGGACCCAAGTATCTGACTGTGTAAGAAAAATCTTGTAACAACTATACAAAATCCTAATAACATATCTACTTGTATTTACTTACAATGGTTTTGTTAGTTTGAAATAAGTTGTTACCCTTTATATTAGTTATTTCTTCAAGGAATCTCACTTTCTATTATTCTCATGCTCATTAATATGTGAAGGGTTCTAAGCATACTTTTATATTTTTTAGGCTCATTAAAAACTCATGAAAAAAACACCTCATACCAAGCATACCATTATCTCTCCATTCACATCATTAAACAAAGAATAAGACACTCAAATCGAGTATCCTTTTTTTTGTGGGGGTTCATTAATGTAAACAAAAAATAAATTGTAAATCTTACTTTTATTCTCTTTTGTGTTTTATAAACCATGAAGGAGATACCCAAAACTAAAAGGGGAGGGGAGGGTAATTTCCTTGATCACTCTATCAATAAAAATGGCAATATTGATCACATCACCCTTAATGTTTCGCCTATTTGCATCAATACCTTAAAATTGGGTTTTAGTTTTCGTAGGAGTTGTACGATACATATAAGTCATTCTAGTCCTCCATATGGATACTCTTATAGTCACTATGTAGTGTACATCAATGTCTTTATCATTGTTGATTGATATCACGCGGTGCTCATTAGTCAATGTTTCCAACTCATGTTTCCGTGATGTGAAACATTGTTGAAGGAATGTTTAAACATCATTTGGTGATCTATAGTTGTTATTGAACTTTTATGTTGACCATCCCTATGTCAATTATAATTGGTTATTATACCAAGAGGTATTTGTCAACTAATTATAATTGGTGTTATTAAAGATTTTTCTCTTGGGAATGCAGTTTGTGGTTGGACTGGGTGATAAAGTCTCCCCTACTGATATTGAAGAAGGCATGCGTGTTGGGTTAGTTATTAAAAAACCCCCCTTGCAAAACCATCCTTTTATTTTCACTTTGTCTTCTAGGGAGTTTAAATGAATTTTTTTTTGGGTGCAGACAAAAGAAAATTTTGACAAAGAGTGTAAAATTTGCACCAGACCATTTACAGTTTTCAGTTGGAGACTAGGTCATGATGCAAGGTACAAGAAAAAAGAGGTTTTCCAAACATGCTATAAACTCAAAAACGTTTGTTAGGTGTGTCTGATTGATCTTGAATATGGATTGCCAGTCCAAGTTCGAGATACAGCCTTGGCCATTAACTCCAATGAGGCTATTCCAAGGAGTGATGTTAATAAAGAGTATTTTGCCGAGGAACAAGATCGCAAGGTGCATTTTTCTACTCCTGTCAATCTCTGAATGATATTTTGTATATGAAAATCAATGGTAGATTCCAAGTGTAATGCTAGTCTCTAACTGCATTTTATTTAATTTTTTATCATAATATATATAACTTCATGTTTTATGTTGTTTTATAGAAGGATTCTCTATACTTCTACCTGTAGTTTTATGGCTCTCAGTTTTTATGATTATGTAATGATTCTAAAATAATAAATATACACCCATTTCTCCACCTTTTGCCGAATACATTGTCTTTAGAATCTAGCCAACCTGACAGTCCCACAGAAATAGATAGATTTAGGAGCCATTTTAGGCATTGTACTTCTTTTTTCCAAGGAAAACCTTTTGGGAAACCCAAGGGAAGATTCTTCACAATCATGGATGACATCCATAATAAAATTTTCATTGTAGACTAGTGTGCCTCACCCTAGAGGATTCAAAGAAGGCACCTGCTGGCACTAAACTAGACAAATGCCCAGCAACATCAATGACAAAAGTTTGAGCTAACCCCTTGGGCTTTGGGAAGCATTTGTACATTTTTCTGGTATATAAGTACAACAATAGGTGGCGTCTCCTCATTTGTATTGGATTTTTTTTAGATTTGTGGAGTATAGATCTAAATATGGTTCTTTAATTCACCGTAATGCGTCTTTTGGAGAAACTCACATGGAATTTCCCCTCATCTTGGTACATAAGGTAAATTTGATTCTTCAGGGCTCAAGGCCGGATAAAATTTCAACAACATTTGGCTCATTAATAAACATTAGTTTTCATACAGCGATTTCAACCATGTCTACTTTGAGGGTTGAGTGAGTGTCCCCACCATGTTCGATTACATTATA
The DNA here is from genome assembly GCA_034641835.2 of Pinus albicaulis. Lineage (NCBI taxonomy): Eukaryota > Viridiplantae > Streptophyta > Pinopsida > Pinales > Pinaceae > Pinus > Pinus albicaulis. Next base: position 233,872,809 of record CM076577.1, read on the forward strand.
GACGGCTCTCTAGTCATAGATATAAATTTTGATACCTGTGATAATATACCCAATTAATGATGCATACAGGGTACTTGGTATGGCACTAAAAATCTTTAGGAAAGTACTCTATCACACAACAACAATATGAAGCAGCCAAAATAAAGTACAAAACCACAATAACTTAGTACAACATCACTTGAGTCATCACACACAATTATAAAAAGCAGCCAAGATAAAATAGCAATGTCTCTAATTCCATGGAGTTAACTATTGAATCTTTGGTCCTAGTATATATTGATATAAGTGTAATGTATTAAACATGGGGCCAATATCAATTTATTCAAACATATCTTTGAAATAATAATATTAGCTATCTAAAAACTTCCTTATGTTCCACAACGATTACTCCTAGTATTTAAAATTTGATGCACTTCACATTAGAAGCTACAAAACCTTTCATTATGCAAGAACTCACATCATTCATTACATTTTGATCCCTATCTAGATCCATGAATGGGTTGGAAAACAACTATGAAAACCAACAATATATCAAGAATAGAACTAGGTGGAACTGCTTTTAAATGGGAGCAGACAACCTCTAGCATCACTTCTGCATATGTGAAAAACTTATTTCTTAAGTTTGGAAATATCATGTCTAGCTCGAGGTAAAGAGCATGGGAAAAGCCATCACTATCCGCTTGATCTAAATGATCAATTTTCTTAACAGGTTTCTCATGTTTATGTATGTTCGATTCCAAAAGGGATGCCTCTTGTAATTCTTCATTCTCATTCCCCTTACATCTTTTGATGGATGTGAGTTCATTAGAGAAAATAAATAGTAAGCTTGCCATTTGATGGATATCTTGTGCAAGGAGGAGCACTCTCTTCTGGTGTTCCTTTGCATAGCAATCCAATGCGCAAGAGGGAGCCATCTCTTCTAGTTTTCCTTTGCACAGCAAACCAATGCCATCCAACCTATGTATCTAACCAAAGGAAATGAAGAGGTTGAAAAAATTGATATTATGTGTCTCCATGAGGAGGCAAGAATCATTTTTATAAACTAGAAGCCCTATTTCCTACCATACTCATCATCCTCTGTCATGATGCCACTACCACTGGTAGCAAAAAATATAATTTGATGAAGTGTCCACTGTCACCTATCTCCAAGTATTTTTTCAAGGTTTTATTGGATGACTAAAATCCTTTTGATGATAATGAAGAGAGAAAATCAATGTATTGAGATGCTCTGCAACATGTTATATTGTTCCCTCTAAATCTACCGAATTAGAAAAACATAGAGTAGACCGTGATGTTAGCATATAAGGGTAACAACATTTATAGACTCTCTATCATTGGAAAATTTTCTAAAACCATTTGGCCATTCTTCAAAATCACAAATTACTTCTTTCTCATCATACGAACTATCTTTCAAAATAATAGACTGCATTTTGTAGTACCATTATTCTACTTGCATAAGAATGTCAATTAAATTTTTGTCTCTCTTTTCTTTGAGATTACCAATCATTTCGACTTTTGGCTTTCTATTACTTGAAAATAACTCATCAACCATCTTCCTACACGTGTGAAGATTTGTTTTTAGTGGCACTTTTGTTGATATGATAGTCACTGTCACTGGTTTTCATCATGAAATATGGATTCAGGAGACATTATAGTGCCAAAATCAGTGCATCAATTGCAGTGTCATGAATATCCAAGTTCATTTCAAACTGTTGATGAAATTCCACTGCGAAATGCCGAAAATCGAAAGCCCAAAGTTCATAGTCTTTATAATTCACAATTTGAAAATACTGTGTTTGAAAGTCAAGGTTTTTATATGCACCAGTAAAATCTAACATTAAGTTGCTCATTGACCTACTATCTTTTCCCTTGAGCTGATTTCCATCAACCTTCACATTTATGGTACATTTCATCATATAATTGTTTGATCCTTTATTCTTGACCAACATTGAGATATCCCTCCAATATTACGTTGCACATCTTGGATTTAATACCAATGTCACCATCCTTTTGCAACTCTGCAAAAACCCCCTCAGCCCTGTCCAACATGCCACATTTAATCAAGGATTCAATATATATTTCATATAAGCTTCCCAATTAGGTCGACACCTTGCCATAGACTGAAAAAATGTGTATGTTACTTCACATTACATAGATAGCCACATATATGTTTGCATCAAATCCACACATGATGGTTGCAATGCCTTTGGACCACTATCCTGAAATTTCTTCATAAAAGTTTCTACATGTTCTACTTCTTTTTCTTGAGCTAGAATATCATCACCCTTATTTTTAGGGGAAGCCACAAAATCTCTGTAAAAAAGAAGCTCCTTTTTCACTACCAAGAGGTTTTTCTCTTATTGTTGCAGGGCTATCGTATTCCTCTGTTCAAAAACATCCTTGTGAAGCATTACTATGTTTTCAACTCTAATGTTATATGTTGTTTTCATTAATGTCATAAAAACTTTTAGAGATTGCTTCAGGTCACACCTTGTGGGTTTTTTCTGCAATGTAATGACTGATCGTCTTCTTTCTCTATGTAGGGTTGATTGAAATAAGTATTAGATTCAGATCCCTTTGCCTCCTAAGATTGATCCCAGTGTGACAATGATGACTGTTGAAGAAAAGCTAGTTGCTACTTACAATGATGTTGGAGGTTGCAAATAAAAAATTGAATAGATGCGAGAGGTTTGTCAATTCTGTTATAAGTCATCGTCTATTCAACAGAGTATTATGTCAATAAATGGTCAATATAAAAATTCATTTATCATAAAAGTTACAAGGATAACATTGGGCAATCTCATCCTAGAAAAACTACTAATTTGTGCTTTTGGTTGCATATATATTGTGAATGAAGGATGCATTAAGCATCTATGTGATCTTCTTGTCTTTCCAGACCCAAGAATTGTAACTGTTTGCCTTGAAGGGCTAGAGAATATTTTGAAAGTTGGGGAAGAAAAGAAGGTTCTGGGCAACACTGGAGGTGTAAATATCTATGCACAATATATTGATGATGCTGAAGGACTTGAGAAGATTGAGAACCTGCAAAGTCATGACAATCATGAAATTTGAGAAGGCATTAAATATTCTTGAAACTTATTGGTTGGAAGATGATGAAGATGACCAAACAGTCAATATTTTAAGTTCAACATGAGTACTTTATTTGACCTTGCAAGCAAACTTACAATTATTTACTATTTTTGTGGAAGCTCGGATGGAGTCTAGTTTCCCGAGTTGAAAGAAATTTCAAAATATGAGTGTTATGTTTGTCATCAAGAGAATAATTTCAAGTGATATTCTATCACTAATGATATTTAATTTTGTAATAATTCTCCACCAAGCAATATAGATTCCAATCAATGATCTAATATTTCATAAGAGGCAAGTGATATGTTCTGGAAAATGTTGGTTTAAATGTTTTGTTGCTTATCAATATCCTTGGTTGTTGATAATTTGCTTTAAATTTAATTTTAACTTTTAATTCTTCTTGAGCATTAATTTATGTTTTGAAATAGTTATTGAATTTTGCCAAGCATTTAGTAACAATTGTAGCATATTGCAGAGTATTGGCCATTTCTTCTATCAACATGTATTTATGTGTCCCTTGCTATAGCTTAGGACAATGACAACATAAATTTTGACTTCTTAATTTCAGACAGTGTCATAAAAAAACTTACCTTAGACTGTGGTGGAATCCTTAATATTGTGGTGAACTCCTTGCTGAAGCTATGTTGGACTCCTAAGCTCAAATTGTGGAAGATTACAATGATTCCTGTGTAGTAACTACAACCGTATTGGAATATGTATAGATTTTCTTCTCATTTCCTTGTTGGACAGTCTCAACACAGTGATACTACCTCTCAGAACAATGGAGATCTTGATTGTTGTAATTGACCTAAATGTATATCATCATTCTTTGCTCAGACTTCTTTGCTGGATAGTCAAAACACAATAATACTACCTCTTAGAACATTGAAGACCTTGGTTGTTGTAATTTCCTTGACTGTGCATCATCATTCTTGGGCCGGTTTTCCTTGCTAGACAGTCACAACACAATAATACTACCTCTCGGAATGGTGAAGAAATTGGTTGTTGTAATTACCTTTATTGTGTATCATCACTCTTGGAACACAACAAATATTGTTAAAGTTTTGGAGTTGTCCAACATCAAGACCATTGTTGGAGACTTATTTTGGACAATTGAGGCTTTGGACAATGAACAATCAATGAACGATTTGACTTTTCTTAGTGTCTGTGTCATAAGTGGGATCTTTGTTAAAATAAAAATAGCTTATATTCCATTGCACTGGTAAAATTGGAGAAATGAATCAATAGTTTCAGTCACTCCATCGCCCTCTTCCTCTTCAAAAATATGCATTTTTTTGAATCCCATTCTTCCACATCGCTAGTACATATGTCATGAAGATCAAGTGTTTGGAAAAGAGTGTAGCTTGTTCAAGTTGTGCTTTCATCTGGAGGAGGGTGGGTAGGTTCTTAAAAAATCCCGACATCAATGCTCTCATCATATTCTTGTTCTTCAATTATTTGTTGATTCCTATTAGAAGGACACAAAGATTCTTCGTCATTTATTTTTACCACAGAGTTTTTGTCCCCTTCATTTGTGCAAGTATAAGTGTTTTCTCTTAATTCCACCACTTTTCCACCCTTAGTGAGGTAGGAATCTTTACTTTTATTATCTTCTTGAGGTAAAGCACTCAAATCTATAGTATGGTTTTCTTTGTCATTGAATTCTTTGAGACCTTGAAGGTAAATGAGCCATTATTTGTCCTGGTGTGATTCTGTCATGCTCTCTTCACTAATTTCTTCATTCTAGTGATGAAGGAAAACAATTTCTTGATTTCCTTCTTTAACAATGTCTCCCTTAATACTTGCTTTACCCATTTCTTGGAATCTTTTCAAATAAGTCATTCGTTCATCATCATTCTATGAAGCATGCAATAAAGGTTCAGGAGAGGGAGGAGAGGGTTGATCCTTTTCATGGAGATATTCTTTCTCTTCACCTGCATAGTATTTTTCAAACTCCAAGTACCTTTTTTGCATCGTGATGCAACCTTGAGTTGTGATCATTTGTAATTTATTTATCCCTGGTATTATGTCAATGATGGGATCTGGAATAGCCTCTATGATCATTGTTTCTTCGAGCTTCTGGACACAAGGCTCAACATATTTTTCTTTGACATACTCTGATAGGAAAATGGTTGCATTCTCCTTCTCTTTGATTTCATATGGAGATCATAGGAGGGAAACATGTTATATTTTGACATCAATTCATTAATAGTTTCTTGCATAGCAATGAAGACATCGATATCTTCAATCTCTTCATAATTTTAGACCCATCACCATTGCAACCCTTTTATGCACTAAGGGAATGAATTTAACTCTATGGGATCAAAAATGAAAAACCATTTCCATGGTTCATATCCTTGCATTTCCCATGCACAGGTTTTCATTGAGTTATCTTCAAAGACAATATTAGTATCTACACTATAATTCATAAAAGACTACAAGAAATCTAGAGAAAATTGTGGATTTCCATTAAATTTGGGGATGTGCATATGCAAATTAACAATGGGAAAATGAGGATATCTTGGAATGCATGATAAATCCAAAGAAAAAATATATCTTTAATAAGAAACATCTTATGAAAATCCATGCTACAAACATTAGTATGATAATTCCCTAAATTGAAACAATTACCATAAATGTGGAATTGCCAATATTTACCTTGATTCTTACATTAGAGAGTATTATTTTGTATTGTACCTTTTTATGTTTTGTTGAAGTGAAGTCACCAAATGAGATCTTGAAAATTAGTCTTGAAACAAATATCTCATCAAGTACTAATAAAAAATTAAAAAAATACCAAGTGTGTGATTGTGTATAACTAGGGTTAAATGACCTTATTCCTGAGAATGACACCAAAAAATGTTGCTAATCTGATTAACAAGGTTGTAAAGGTCTATGAAATCTACTAGGATGGGCACACACACTGTAAAGGCCCAATGTCACCTCGACCCAAATCGTTGCTCTTTAGGCCCAAATTTTCCTTGAAAGGCCAAGGGACGATTTCAACTCAATATCTCTATCCACCCAAGCAAGACTAGTGCCTTAAATGGGATGAAAAGGTGAGGTGAAAGAGTTAATTGAAATATGTCTTGTTGATTTTATCATTTTCGTGTAGCAAAAGACTAAAAACAACAAAATACTACACAAAATGATTTTAGATATGACATGTGAGTATACCAAATTGATGTATAAAAAATATTTAACTAATTATAAAGTTATTTTTCAGTTTGGGTTACTGATTAAAGGCGTTATAGAGCAAATTTGCTGCTTGTATTATTGAAATAAGTTCCAAAATTTGCAGGTACAACAACCAATTTCACTAAAACACAACACTATGAGTGTCAAAACACTTGTACATCATTAATCTAGGGGTGGGGAATTTGGGAAGTATGACTTTTATCTTGAAATGCCACATCCAAAATTATGAAGGACAACAAATATTTCCATCATGCTAGAAATTGTATTTCTATGTTCCTAGGATCAATTTTCCCATAGGTATTATGCCCGAAAAATTTTCATAGTTAAATTTAATTCAACAATAGCTAGATATAAGTGTATTTCTTACTCTAAATCAATAAATAAACAACATAAATTCAAACTAGAATCTAAATACAATGTTTCAAATGAATTGTTTATATGGTATGGGTAGAGAACATTGAAGAAAGTTGTAGATTTCTTCAGTAACAATGAGTAAAAAGCATAGTTTTGCAATAAAATCACTTGATACACAAGGGTAATGATATCCAAAAATAATTCAATTTCAATGTATCAAACCTATTCAAACTAGAATCTAAATACAATGTTTCAAATGAATTATTTATATGGTATGGGTAGAGAACATTGAAAAATGTTGTAGATTGCTTTAGTAACAACTAGTAAAAAGCATAGTTTTGTGATCAAATCACTTGATACACAAGGGTAATGATATCCAAAAATAATTCAATTTCAATGTATCAAACCTTGGCTCATATTTAGATTTGTTTTAATATCGCAATGTAAATGATATACTATTTGTGATATAATTCTAAGAAAATCAATAAGTGAATTTCCTAAACTAAAACGAAAATGAAAAGGTTTTGAGTTTATTAAATAAAGTGTTTGTTACTATTTTTACCTTGTGCGATAATAAATTTACCTGAATAGCCATGTTGTGAAACACACTCCTCTCTAAGTTGATCTTTCATTTTATTAAGGAAGTGAGATTGACCTTCAATAGTAATCTCTCTCACCCGTGACTTAGTATTTCTTCCACCTTTTAGAGGGCGCCCATATCAGGTTTGCTAAGTTGTGACCGCATGGGTGCCTTGTGCACGTTCGTGCAGGCCATTTGCCATTTTCTCCCTTGTGCGTTCGTTTGGTTGGGCGGAAGGTGTCATGCCTTGGGAGGGTGCCTGATGAAACGAGTTCGGGTCGAGTCGTTTGGTTAGAGGGCACCCATATCAGGTTTGATAAGTTGTGACCGCACGGGTGCCTTGTGCACGTTCATGCAGGTCGTTTTCCGTTTTCTCCCTTGTGCGTTCGTTCGGTCGGACGGAGGGCGTCGCGCCTTGGGAGGGCGCTCGATGAAACGAGTTCGGGTTGGGTTGTTTGGTTAGAGGGCGCCCGTATAAGGTTTGCTAAGTTGTGACCGCACGGGTGCCTTGTCCACATTCATGTGGGTCATTTTCAATTTTCTCCCTTGTGCGTTCGTTCCGTCGGGCGGAGGGCATCACGTATTTAGAGGGTGCCCGATGAAACAAGTTCGAGTTGGGTCATTTTGTTTGAGGGCGTCCTTATCAGGTTTGCTAAGTTGTGAATGCACGGGTTCCTTGTGCACATTCGTGCGGGTCATTTTCCATTTTCTCCCTTGTGCATTCATTCGGTCGGGCGAAGGGCGTCGCACCTTGGGAGGGTGCCCAATGAAACGAGTTCGGGTCGGTTCATTTGGTTAGAGGGCGCCCATATTAGGTTTGCTAAGTTGTGACTGCACGGGTGCCTTGTGCACATTCGTGTGGGTCATTTGCCATTTTCTCCCTTGTGCATTCATTCCGTCAGGTTGAGGGCATTGCACCTTGGGAGGGCACCCGATGAAACGAGTTCGGGTCGGGTCGTTTCATTTGAGGGCGCTCGTATCAGGTTTGCTAAGATGTGACCGCATGGGTGCCTTGTGCACGTTCGCGCGGGGCGTTTTCCGTTTTCTCCCTTGTGCATTCGTACGGTCGGGTGGAGGGCATCGCGCCTTGGGAGGGCGCCCGATGAAATGAGTTTGGGTCGGGTCATTTGGTTAGAGGGCACCCGTATCAGGTTTACTAAGTTATGACTGTACGGGTGCCTTGTGCATATTCATGTGGGCCGTTTGCCATTTTCTCCCTTATGCGTTCGTTTCGTTGAGCGGAGGGCATCGCGCCTTGGGAGGGTACCCGATGAAACGAGTTCGGGTTGGGTCATTTCATTTGAGGGCACTTATATCAGGTTTGCTAAGTTGTGACTGCACGGGTGCCTTGTGCACATTTGTGAGGGTCGTTTGCTATTTTCTGCCTCGTGCGTTCGTTCGGTCGGGCGGAGGGCGTCGCGCCTTGGGAGGGCGCTCGATGAAACAAGTTCGGGTCGGGTTGTTTCATTTGAGGGTGACCGTATTAGGTTTGCTAAGTTGTGACCGCATGGGTGCCTTATGCATGTTCGTGTGGGCTGTTTTCCATTTTCTCCTTTGTGCGTTCGTTCGATCGGGCGGAGGGCATCGCACCTTGGGAGGGCACCCGATGAAACGAGTTCGGGTCGGGTCGTTTTCTTGGAGGGCGCCCATATCAGGTTTGCTAAGTTGTTACCACATGGTTGCCTTAGGAATTATTATATATATACATTTAACTAAAAATTCATTCATCACCATTATATCCATGCAAAAAAAGGGGAGAGTTAAGATCATCTAGGAGTAAACATGATGGACACATTAAATCACCATTAAATCCATTATTATATATATACATTTAACTAAATATTCATTCATCACCATCATATCCATGCAAAAAAAGGGGCGAGTTAAGATCATCTAGGTGTAAACATGATGGATAAATTAAATCACCATGGACACATTAAATCACCATAACTTAAAATTATCTAGCAAAGCACCCTAATCCATTAGATCATAATATATTGTTTGTACCAACACACATCTAACCATCCACATGTCCATTTATTTGAAAGCAATCCAAAATATAGTCTTAAACTATATAAAGTCCAATGCATTGTAGCAATTATATGTTCTAAACCCTAGAATCAAAGTCCATTGTTCATCTTCAACAATGTGTTACACGCATCATGATAATCTATCGATAACCTCCACTGTCGTTGTTTTTTTCTACTCTTCACTTGATTCAACTGCAACCGAGTTGCTATGACCAAGTGACTATATTGGGCATAAATAACCTCTAGCTGGTAATCTTGAAAAATAATATGATCTTTACATTTCTTTACTTCTTCAAAAAAATGTCCCATTAACACCATTGAACCGATTGGGTATGTATAATTTTATGGATCATTATACTCTTGCAGCAACGTGGATTTAGACATAGTGCATCATAATAAATAATAATGCACTTTTTCTTGATTATTTTATGGTGCAATGACAGCGAAGACATCACCTTCTCTAACCATATCAGAAACACGATCATAATCATTGTCAATCACAACCACTTAATTTTCCATTTCCTTGTCAGTCACATTTCCAAATGGGGGCTATGGTGTCAATTCTTCGTGTTTCCATGGTTTAAAAAATTTATTAATTTGGTTTTAATAGTCATCGATGGACTCTGTTTGATCAATACATGCTGAACAAAAGCAAGAGCAATTTCGTTTCTTAATGCAATGTATATTTGTCATGTTCTTACTCCTAATTGAGTGTAAACTTCTTGTTTGAGGGATTCCAAGGCAATTAAATGGCAAGGATCTATCAACATCACCCATTGCAATATTCCAAAAGTACCTGCTTGAGAAAAACACACGTGCACATGTATGAGTCAAATTTTGAACAATATTTAATATTTCTTTGATAAAAAAATACACACATATATGTATACACATATATATATCTAGACATGTATAATATCGTTAAATGGGTATGCCTACCTATGCACATCAGCCATCCTTGGGTTCGATACATGACTTAAATTGTCTTTGCACCAATTAACAACATCTAAAGAATTTTCAAGTCGGGAAGCTGAGTGATTCAATTGATGCCTCCTACGTGCATGTTTTACGCATGCCCCAACACCATCGTGCTCTCCTTTTCCATGCCCTGTCTCAAATAAATTCCATGTATGTGGAATTTTGGTTCTCTTATGAAGACGAGACAACTAAAAGAAAAATATTGCTGATTTAAATTGACCAGCACAACCATCTGACCATACCCAATATTCTTTAAAAGTGACCCTTCGTTTCAACAATTCATTATAAATAACAATAAACAATGTTGAAAAAAAATGTATCATGTGTTCGATCATCATTGATGTAGAAATGGTACTCCTTAATCACCTCATGATTATTTTCATCGTTATCAAAACCATCGATAGCAAGCTCTGCATGTCTATACAAAATATGCACAAATAGAGATACTTGGTCTGAATGAAAAATACTCACTTTGTATCTCCTTTTGTGGACTAAACACGAAATTCTCAACGAAATCAACCACTAATAATATTGTTCCTTTTGGGAACACATCACGTGATTGCTTGAACTGTAAATATTTCCATCATGCTATATGACAATGCTTAATATATTTGTATATTTGCACCCTGAACTTCTCCATAAAGTATGTCACTGGAATCTCGTCGTCAAGTAAAGTGATTTTTTTTTATGTTGTTCTTGAATCCGCAACAGGAATGTAAGTAACATTTTCATATCGCTTCCAATTTAGACTGAGATTTGACAGTCTGGGATCATTAGGATCAATGGGATACTTTGCATCGTAGAGTGCCAAATGAGAACATTCTGCACATTTTCTTCCACCAAAACATTCTTCTCTCGTGCACATAATATCTTTGACAAAAATTCACAAACACTTGAAGGAGGGGGGTCATTTGACCAATATTTTATGCCAAAATTTACAAATGTCTCATAAAATAATTGTAATTCTACATGGTATCGACAACAACATGTGTCTCAAATAGTGATAGGCCTGACATACCATGGTTTAATTTTCACAAATTTGCTAAGGGAAATCTTCACATTAGTATTACTCTCCATAAAGTTCTGGAATAATTCTACTTGACTGACTTGTGTTATATGTTTGGAATGAGATTCATAAACTCTCTTAGATATACGGCGTCGCACATAATCCTTTTCATTTGGCGACACACGAGAATTCAAAACCCAAAAATATTTTACCCTATCCCTCACACCATCAGGAAGTCTATCATGATATGGATGCCCGTAGATATTAGCCCAACATGCAAGTTCATCATTCTCATCTAATTGAATTCTAAATTTTATATGCCTCCATAAACTTTTTCTTGATGTTTTAAACAATTTTGAAGTTGCTGACATCAATGGACTTGATGAAGTTTGTTTCATGACTACATCTATTAAAAATGCTCTATGAGCATTCTTTTCAACTTGAGATTGCTTTTTGGCTAGTGTGGCAAGCGCCAACGTCACATTTTTTGATACCATTTCATTTGCTAAAACCTCTTTCTCACTTTTAATGCCCAATAATTCCACAACATTTTTGAGAGATTTTTGCTTTAAAAATCCACGTAACATCTGAGCTTGTGCTATGATAGACTTACCTTCAAAAATATGTTTCAATCCAAAATTTACTTTATCTCGAACTGTCCTTTCAGCCATTGGTGGTCCCAATTCTTCAATCTTAGTTGGATCCATATTTTCTAGAAACTTGTAGTTGTATACAACGTTCTTGGAACTTCCAATATATTGCAGTGAAATTCGAGGTGTGGTAGTATCTTCTTGTGGTTCTGATGTTGTCCCTACGTAAATAACAATATTAAATTCTAATTTGAAATTGACATATACATATTTTTAATTTTAAAACTATCTTGAACTACAATTTTTTTAAAAAAAAATACAAAATTAAAATTGAAGAAACTATTGACTTACCAGTGAGATCGATATCAATATTCCCTTGGACATTTTTGTTTTCAATATTCTCGTTGACAAATTCCTCAACATTTCTCATTTCCTCGTCATTTTCATGCACCTCTACATCTATTTCACGATGCTCTACCTCCACATTTATTTCATGGCTTAATATTTCCCTTTCCTCTTGCCTTTTTTTTGTAATCTCTCATTTTTATCCACTGAATCAGTTCTTTTTCGATTGTGCCTTGATAGGGAATTCCTTGGGTTTCTCATGTTCAAAAAATTGGAAACCTAAAATCCAATTCTATTTGGGCCAAATACCCGAAAAAAGATAAATACTTCAGAATAAGTACTTCATTCTTTCAATAAGAGAGAAAATTAAAAATAAATAATTAAAATCATAAATACATTTTGTAAAAATACTTCATGCCTTCATAGAGACATTTTGCAAAAATACTCCATGTCTTCATAGAGCATTTTGCAAAAGTACTTCATGCATCCATGCACCCAAAAAAACTTGAAAATAAAAAATTTCACCCAGAAAAACTTTCAAAAAGATTTTCGCCAAAAAAAATTCGCACCCAAAAAAACATAATTTTTTTTTTTGCCAAAAAGAATTTTGCACATAGAAAATATTCGCACCTTGACAGAAAAAGAATTCAGATCCTCACACCTTTGCAATTTTTGGACCCTCGCAAATTCACAATTTTCGTTGGTTCAGATTGGTGTGTGGAATTAATCTTTTGAATGAGAGTATTTATATAAAACTCTCGCCCGAAACATTGCGTTGGCTTTGAATTAAAATTTAGAGAATGTTTTATAATAAAATCTCAGAAGGGAGTTTAATAAACTCTCATTCGAGAGTTTAATAAACTCTCGTCTGAGAGTTTATTAAACTCTCGGCCGAGAGTTGGCTTGTGTAAACTCTCGAGCACAAACTCTCGGCCAAGAGTTTTTTAAACTTTCGGCCGAGAGTTTAGCCGCGCGGTTAAATGTAATCTATGCTGGTTTAAACTCTTGGTTGAGAGTTTTAAATTTCTCAGTCGAGAGTTTAATAAATATCTCATCCGAGAAATTGTCTCGGCCAAGAGTTTCTGGTCAACGAAAAACCCAGAAAATTCTGTAGTTTTTAGGAACCTGCAACTTTGGAGGGGAGGAACACCTACATAAACAAAATGTTATATTTCAGACTAGGTACCATTAGATTCATCTCTGAGTCTAGTTTCTGATGATGTAAGATTTGTGGAGTTTCATTAAAAAATTCAATTTTTTATTAATTTTATACTAAACTGTGTCACTGTGGAATTTCATTGTTCAGAAAATTGCACTGAATGAAAATTCAATAACTTTAAAATGGCAACACCAAAAAATTATTGCAATTCCTCTCCCTGAATACGTCAAAATGGTACTCTCATTTTTCTTATAGACGATCACATTGAAAAGAAAATCTAGGGGTCATAAAATGTACTGAAACATCATCGTTTTTTTGTCTTCGTCCATTTCAAAAAATAATAAAAAATAGTAATTTAATTTGAAAATTACGAAAAAATAGTCAATACACCAGTGCAATATATGTAGATTACGATGATATGGTTTATTTCCAAAAAATGAATAACCTTCCCTAAAAAAAGTTAGGGTTCAAAAAGTGACTATTTATGTTTGCCTCAAAATTTCAAATATATGCAATTAGTAAACAACAAATTTACCCCTCTATATGTCGATATTTAAAAGAAAAAAATAAATATGAGTATGGAGGTAAGACAATTCTCTACAAATCTTGTTTTTATTTCAAAGCATAATTTGCATTAAAAATATGAGTTTAATGGAGTTGAAGTTTAAAAAACATAGAAATTTACAATTGTCAATGTCAAAAAAGAGCAAAAAGTGTTTCCCAACTTCATGTTTTCACCCAGTATTTACATCCATTTGATGTAAATTCCAACCAATAGAAGAAGAAATAGAAATAATAGATCTAATGTTAGTGTACCTGGTAATCAGAGAAAAAGCCTCATCATAGTGTTCTCCCTCTTTCTGGGAGAAGCCTCTAGCCTTAAATCTTGTCTTGTATTTGTCAATACTGCCATCCACTACATGCTTGATCTTGTATACCCATTTGGAGGTTATCGATGAATTTCCTTCAGGTCTTGGCATAATCTCCCATACATCATTCTTCATTATTGATTGGTATTCTTCTAACATCACATCGTTCCACACTTGTTGGATAGCTACTTCTTCATAAGCGGAAGTTTCAAAATCAATAAGATTAGTCATTGATGTGACATAACCAAAATACCTCTTTGGTTTCTTACTTTCCATGAAGGTTCCACATGGGTTTTCATGTCCTTTTGCTTCCTGCAAAGTGGATCTCATCCAAGATAGTATTTTCTTGATTTCAGAAACCGTAACCAGGTCCACTAGTTTTCTCATCTCTTCTGATCTTCTTGATGATCAATGGATGTTGAGAAGGATTTGATGGACCAGATCATTCTTCCTTTGGAGACTCATGTTCTTTGTAATCATAAAAATCCATGGAAACTTCCTTATATTTCCAATGATCCAAATTATAATCAAAGTTCACATCCCTGCCAACTTTAACCTATTCTTGTCCTGGAATATATATTTTGTAGGCTTTTGATGACTTAATATAACCCAAAAGTATTTCTTTCTGTCTAGAACACTCTAACTTTCTTCTCTTATATCTACGTACATGAATATAAACAAGACAACCAAATATTCTTATATGACCATCCTAGGTTTTTCTTTAGTGAATGCTTCTTCAAGAGTCTTGCATTCCAAAATTCGACGAGGACTTATATTTTGAATGTAGACAACTATCATGGATGCTTCACTCCATAGAAACATAGGTAGGTCATGATTTTGCATCATTTCCTTGAAATATTATTTGATGTTTTTATTATTTGTTTCAATAAATCCATTTTGTTGTGGGTTATAAGGGAACATCATTTCCATCTAAATCCCAACTTCTTTTCAAAAGGAAACAAGCTCGTTAGAGGTATATTCTCCTCCATTATTAGATCTCAATATCTTGATCTTCTTTCTCTTCATTTTTTCTACTTCAACTTTGAATTCCTGGAACTTTTCAAAGAATTCATCTTTTGTCTTCATGAATTAGATCCATGTCTTGCAAGATAAATGATCAATGAATGTTACATGGTACAAAGAACCTCCAAGAAACTTCATTAACAGTGGATCAAATATATCAAATGCACCAGGTCTAAAAATTCCTTGGATCTACTTTCACTTCTTGGAAAAGGCTTCTTTACATTCTTTCCAAGTGCGTATACTTTACATACTCCTTCATGTTCTTCCTACAAATTTGGAACACCTGAAACCATATTCTTTAAGGAAGGAAAATATTTATAGTGGAGATGAGGATATTTTCTATGCCAAAGTTCACATGGATTAATATCATTATGTACAAGTGCTTGAGTAGGTTGTTTAAAAATCCTATACAACATTCCTTCATGAACTCTATTTACTCTAGAAAAATCTATACTAGAGCCTTTAGGCCAAACAATAAGTTTGACATTAAAAAATTCTACTCTATCTCCTTATCTTCCAATCAAGAAATAGAAACCAAATTATCCTTGAAACTTGGAACATATATTATGTGTCTTAGATGAACATTGTCACCTGACTCTAACTCAATGGATGTCTTGACAATGCCTTTGACTACATAATTATTGTTATCTCCAAGTTCCATATTGTGTGATAATATTCTTTGCACTATATTTGTGAGGTTATATCTATATCCCATCATGTATCTTGAGGCACCACTATATAATAGCCACAAGTCCTCTCTATTTGCAACAAAACTAGTAAGAGCAGAGAAATAGAAAAATTATTTATTACCTGGATCTTCATTCTTAGGTTTCTTTGGAAATTTATCCAAGTTAGTCATGGTAGCATGCTACTTTCCCTTTATTTTTTTTACATTCAATCTTTCAGGAAAATCATGTCCAAAATGACCAAATTTGTGACATTGATAGCATTGAACTTTTGACATGCCTCTCTTCCCTTGAGGAGTGTGTCTTCTACCTTCAAGTATTCTTCCTTCATTTTTTCTTTGGAAACCAAACTTATTTCTTCATCCACCTTTCTTGAAACATGTTTCATATGCTTGATAATCACCTTCATCCAATCTTTGAACCTTTCATTTTGATACGAGCCTTGATTATTCTTGACTATAATTTGTCCATAGTTCTTTAAACATTGGGAATTCCTTTCTAGTACATATACCTGCTGCAAATGAGTCCCATGAATTTGATAGAACATTAAGTGTTGTAGTCACTAATTCCCTCTCATAAATGATTTCATCAATTGCTTGAAGTTGATCTCTTAGTTGAGATATACTCATGAAATATGAGGCTATAGTGTTGTTCCTTATCGTTCAAACATCACAAATTTAATTCTTCAAACTCATACCTTGGCCAATATTATTGATGCAGATATTTTGACAAAGGCACTGTCGAGAGGAAAATTTGAGTTCCAAGGGATTAGGATACGAGTGATGCATAACCATTTTCTTGCTAAGAGGGAGTGTTAAATTGCAGCAATAAAATGATTCTTTTGATTTGTGCCTTAGTTAAAGGGATAAATCTGATTTTCCACATCAACGAGATGACTTGGATTGTAGTTAGTTGGAATGACATGGATTTTCTCCTAGTTAAATCAATAAATTCAACTTTGTAGGTTGGAAGTATAGTTTTGCATGGGTTTATTGTGAAAATATAGAAATCTAATAGATTTATTGTTAATTAAACTTATTTATCTAAGAACTAGTCATTAGTAGAGTCAACAAGAGTTCAGTTAAGTAGAGATGATTGTTGTCATCTCACTTATCTCTTAGTTAAGTGATCAATTCACTAAAAATAGCCCTAGTCATCCATGGAATTTGGATTTCCTAGTTGGAGAGGAGGAAAAGAAACATTGTAATGATCAATTTTATACTAGTTGAGTGTGCATGTTTTGCATTGGAGAAAGTCGTCAATTCCTCTATCAATTGCGCAAGGAAATAGGGAATTTTCCTATCTTTTTGGAGATAATTTCCTCAAGGATTTCACAAGGAAATAGGAGGAATGTTGAGGCGTAATTTTGCTAAGTGTTGGTAAGAGAAGGCCAGTGACTAGGACATCAAAATTACAGTCTAGGGTGTGCTTCATGAGTGAAGCATTCATTGTAATTGATCCATATTCTCATCTGAATTAATGAAAATTAGTGGAGGGTTTTTTCCCAGTTGGGTTCCCCTATAAAATCATTGTGTTCCTTGTGTTTTAATGGTTTCATGCTATTGAATGTGTTTCTATTGTATGTTTTCCCTTCCACATATTGAGTAGAAGAAATTTATGTCTATTGTTTTCAGTTTGAATTCATTAGGAAAAGAAATTTTATTGCCATTAATACATGGTATTAGAGCTCTGAAAGAGTACATAGAAACCTTGTTCTAGATCTTCTCTCAGATAAATTTCAATTTGCAGATTTTTTGGTGCAAATTCTGTTCAGTGCATGAAAAATGTCTTTTAATGGATTAAGGATTGAGTATGCATTAGAGGGCACCTCAAAATTTTTTTCTTGGAAATACATGATGGAATTTGTCCTGGATGAAAATGGAGTATGGGAATACACACAACCTAATATTCCAAAGCCAACAACATCAGATGCAAAATCACTTTCTTAGTCGAAAAAAGACACAAAAAAATCCAAGAGGATTATTATGGAGGATGTTATAGATTATGTGGTTTCAAACTATAATATAAAGGAGACTCATTTTTCAATATGGAAAACCCTCACAAATGTATTCCATAGAAAAAATGGTGCTATGAAATTTGCATTGAGAGATAAACTCAAGAGAATTTAAATACAAAAAATGGAAACCATTCCTTAATACCTATCCAGATTCATTCAGGTCCGAGATGAAATTGGAGGAGTAGGATAAAATGTTCCATTATCTAAGCTTGCGAGCTTAGCACTCCTTGGCCTTCTGAAATATTGGTACAACTATCAGGATTGATTTAATTGGAGATACATGATACCAAACTGGAGATGCTTTGGTCTGATTTGGTGTAGGAGGAGATTAGGAGAAACACTAGAGATAGTGTAACATCCAGAGATGATGAGGAAAAAAATTTTTCCTTGAAATTAAAGGGTAAGAAATCCAAGGGAGAGAAGGCCCAAGGCAAGGCATAATCCAACCAAAACTAGGTCAAGAAGAAGGACCTCAAAAAAATTAAATGTTTTCATTTCCACGATTATGTGCATTATGCAACCAAGTTTCCACACAAGAAATCCAAGAAGAAGCCTACAAGACCAGTAGGAGGTGATGCTCTCACATCACAATTAGAATTAGATTTTACCATCATTGAATTTATGTAAAGTACTGTGCAAGGAAATTTATGGTGCTTGGACTCTCGAGCCTCATTTCATATGACTGAAAGCAAGGAGTTCTTTAGAAACCTAGAGGAGAAGGACCTATAATTACAAATAGAAATTGGAGATTATGGGAGGAATAATAACAAAGGGATTAGTATTGTCACCTTTAAGAGGGATTCAGGATCCCATCTTCACCTGAAAAATGTAATGTATGTGTTATGAAACCAGCTCCAAAAATAAAATAAAAGAGAGATCAATGCCTTAGAAATAAGCCACTTCGAGGGGGCAACCTCCTTTAAATTACATAAATGAACAATTATTGGATGATACAGATGACCAAAACCTCCTTCTATATATATAATGTTAGAAAATTAAATATTACGGAGCAATGAAACACATAAAATATGTGGAAAATACAAGCACACAAAACACGTAAAACCAGAGAGACACAGATATACGTGGTTCACCCAGTTTGGGCTACGTCCACCCCGAACAGCCAGTCCTTCCTTTCTATTATCCAGCAAAATGAAGAGACAAAACCTACAACAGATCCGTTGTAATACCCTCTATTCTCTCTCACAGTCTCCCTATCTATTTCCCGCTTAGAGAATACACATACAATACACAGCCGCAATACAATACCCTCATAAAAGCGAGGGGTTTCTTTCTAGGGAAAAAAACCCTAAACTAAACATAACTTCTACCTTCAGATCATTTGCCTAATGAATGGCCCAGATTGACTAGAAATTACTATACTTTTACAAGGAAATTTTACATTTGTTTTTAGCTTCGGGGGCGTTTCCCCCGAAACCCCCCGCCGGCGGGGGGGGCTCTGAAAAGCGCTGCCTCCCCCCCTGGACCCCCCACGGTAGCGATTAATTATGGGTGGTGTTGCGGTCCCTTTTAAGGTACATGGTTCCAATGTTGTGGTACAAACTAAACAAGATAATCAAGCTCCACACCTAACATATAAGTCCATGGGATCACAACATAATCCTAGCCGAACTAACAATAATAATGTAAGGGCATAATAATAACAATATTGGGGTTACAGGGGTACAACAATAAAAATAAGGGGGTTACACTAACAGCAATAAGGGACTATACTAGTAATATAGGGACATAACATGCCCCTCTCCTTCAAAAAAGTGTTTTCCTCAACGCTTGAGTAGCTTTGGATGCTTTTGTATAAAATTCTCATCCTCCCATGTAGAATATTAAGTGGGTAAGTTCTTCCACTTGATGAAATACTCTGAAATTGATCGATTTCGTAGCTGTCGAGTTCTTGTTTCTATGACTGTTTGAGGTTCCAATATGATTTTTTCTTCCTCATCAAGTTCTGGAAATATTGTTTGAACTGGAAGTTTGTCCCCTATAACCTTCTTTAAGCATGAAACATGGAAAACTCGATGCACTCACGAAGAAGCAAGAAACTTCAATTTGGATGCCATAGTACCAATATTTTGCAACACCTTGTAAGGACCATAGTACTTTGGTGATAATTTATTATCCTTCTTGGCTTGCTTGAGGGACATTTGTTTGTATGGTTGTAGCCGTAAAAATACCCAATCTCCTACATAAAAAATTCTCTCGCTTTGATGTTGACCTTCCTATTGTTTCATTCGATTTTGTGCCAAATTTAGGTTATCCTTTAAGAGTTGGAGAACTTATTGTTGATGCTCGATGTGATCTTCCATTACTTGAACCTTAGAATTTTCTCTTAAAAAAGATGTGATGGATGGTGGATGATATCCATAAAGTGCCATAAATGGGGTCATTTTTGCTGCAGTATGGAAATAAGAGTTATACCACCATTCAGTGAGAGATAACCACTTGACCCATTGTGTTTGCTTATCAAATACAAAACAAAGAAGATATCCTTCCAAAAATTTATTCACTATCTCTGTTTGACCATCAGATTGGGGATGATAAGATGAGTTATGAGCTAGTTGAGTACCCAAACAAGAAAATAATTTTGTCCAAAAATTTCCAGTAAAAATGGGATCTCTATCACTTACAATAATCTTTGGGTTTCCATGTAGCGTTTGAATTGTTTCCATAAATGCAGTAGCAACTGTACTTGCTTTAAATGGATGAGATAATGCAAAAATGTGTTCCTACTTGGTAAGTCTATCCACTACCACCATGATGAAGCTATTTTCTTTGGACTTAGGTAAACTTGTGATAAAATCCACTGAAATCTCCTCCCAACGTTGACTTGGAATGGATACAGGTTGTAGAAGACCCGGTGTCTTAATTGTTTCAACTTTATTTTTTTGGTAAACCAAAAATTTCGCCATGAAATTTTGAATAGTAGATTTAAGGCCATCCCAAAAAAATTCTTTCTTCACCCTGTGGTAAGTTTTTAAAAATCTTGAGTGTCCTCCTAAAGGAGAAGTGTGCAATTCCAAAATAATATTTTGTTTTAGTTGGTAATCGTTGCAAATATATAAGCGATATTTGTATCATAAGGAATCATTTTTACAACTAAATGTATTGGATGTACTAGGATCTTGTTGCAACTTTTGAATGAGTGTCCACACTTCTTTGTCCTTCTTTCGTTCATCCCTTGCTTCGGTTATCCAATCTGGTTGGATAATAGAAATGGCACAAAGCAATGCTTCCACTTTATCCTTTCTTGAGAGTACATATGCAACAACATTTAGCTTCCCTTTTTTGTAGATGATTTCAAAGTCATAACCCAACATCTTTGCGACCCATTTTTGTTGCTCTTCTGAAGATAGTCTTTGTTCCAAAAAGTTTTTAAGACTATCATGATCAATTTTTACCTTGACGTGTCTTCCCATTACGTAAGGTTTCCATTTCTTTAGTGCATGTAGTATTGCCAACATTTCCTTCTCATAAATATCTTTCTGTAAATACTTTCCTTTGCTTGGATGAATTTCAAAAGAAATGGGTCTTCCTTCTTGCATTAAAACAACACCAATTCCATTTCTTGAGGCATCACATTCCACAATAAAGGTTTTTGTGAAGTCTGGCGTACTTAATACCGATGCTAGGCACATTACCTCTTTAAGATGTTCAAAGGCCTTAGTTGCTTCAGGAGTCCATGAAAATGCATCTTTTTTAAATAATGCTATTAGAGGTGATATTATTCTCCCATAATTTTTAACAAAATTGTGATAATACCCTATTAACCCGAGAAATACTCACAACTGCTTTATGGTTGTGGGGAATTCTATTCCTTAATGGCTTTAATTATGTTAAGGTCTACCTTAACACCCTCGTGAGATACAATATGACCCAGATATTCCACCTCTTGTACTCCAAAGAAACATTTGGATGTTTTTGCATATAACTGTTTCTCCTCCAATAGTTTGAGCACCCTGTCAACATGTTGAACATGATCCTTCCAAGCCCTGCTGTAGATTAGTATGTCATCAAAAAATACTAGCACAAATTTTCTAAGGAAGGGTTCGAAAATGGAATTCATCAACCCTTGAAATGTAGAAGGTGCATTGGTAAGGCCAAAGGGCATGACCAAAAATTCATAATGATCCTCTTGAGTTCGAAATGTTGTTTTCGGAATATCTTCAGTCTTCATTCTAATTTGATGATATCTTGAACGAAGATCCAACATGGTAAAATAAATTGCTCCATGTAATTCATCCAATAATTCATCAATCACAGGAATGGGAAATTTATCTTTAATAGTGAGCTTATTGAGCTCCCTATAATCCGGACACATGCGCCATGATCCATACTTCTTGTGCACCAATACTATTGGAGCAGAGAAATAACTTTGACTAGGTTGAATTATACAAGCCTCTAACATATCTGCAATCATACGTTCAATTTCGCTCTTTTGAACATAAGGATATTTGTTAGGCCTGATGTTTGGAGGAACACTTCCTGGAATCAAATGAATATCATGATCATGATCACGAATAGGTGGGAGTCCTTTGGGAGTTTGAAACACCTTGGAATGATTGTCTAAGACTTTTTGGAGATCTGGAGAAATAGATGATTTTGATGTTGGAACTTGTAGTGGGAAAAATTGTGCAATTACGCCTTGTTGTTATTTCTTCAGAAGATTTTTCATGAAATTAGAGCTTATTATCTTTCTCGGCTTCCCTGCGATACCCTGTAATTCGATTTCCTTTCCTTTAGAAAAAAATTTCAAGAAAATTTCTTGAAAATTAAAAGCTACTGTCCCCAAGGATTGTAACCATTGTATTCCTAGTACAACGTCATCACCTCCCATTAGAATGGAAAGCATTGAACTATTCACTACACATTCCCCCATGGCTAGCTTGATATTATGGCATTTTCCAGAGCAATTTAGAGTTCCTCCATTTGCAACCATCACTTGACATTCTGGTGCTGGGTATAGGAAACAATTCAATTCCTTGTCT
Organism: Pinus albicaulis; assembly: GCA_034641835.2. Lineage (NCBI taxonomy): Eukaryota > Viridiplantae > Streptophyta > Pinopsida > Pinales > Pinaceae > Pinus > Pinus albicaulis. The sequence continues at coordinate 233,895,731 of CM076577.1, forward strand.
ACCTTAAAATGGATAAAATTCTGGGTACTACCCAAATCAATCAAGAATATTACCTTTTTCTTCTTGAGATGTCCTTCTATCTTGAGAGTTTGAGGAGTGGTAATTCCTGCCAACGCATTACACGATATGGTCAGACTCATTTCTTCTTCTTCTAGGGCTGGTTCCTGGTGTACATCCTCTTCTTTTGAAGTTTCTTGTTCATTTTCTTCCTCCTCTTCACAATATATGTAAAATAATTTCTTCTCAGCACACTTATGGCCTTTAGTGTATTTGCTATCACAACTTTAGCAAAGCCCTTTTGCTATTTTTTCTTCCAATTGTTGTGGTGTCAACCTTGTAGGTTGTGGAAGTCTAGGAGTAGCAACACTTCCATATTTATAGATGTGAGTAGTAGGCTTTCTTGTCGCCATAATTTTGCATTCAATTTTTCTTGCCAACCTGAATGCCTTCTCCAATGAATCAAGTTCCCAAATGCGAACTTCATGTTGGATGTTATCCTTTAAATTCCCTATGAAGAAATCAATCCTATGTTCCTTTGGAATATCAGTTACCCTTATATTCAATTTTTGGAAATCCTCAATATGTTCCCCCATTGAACTCTTTTGTTTTAGATTTATCAATTAGCTAAAGAAGGTGTTTCTATTTGTATCCTCATAATGTGCTGTCATTTCCTCCGTAAAAATTGACCAAGTGACAATTTTTTTACAGGAGTAAAGCCATCGATACCATACAAATGTATTTTGTTCTAAATGTAAAGTTGCAATGCGTACCTTTTGTGTGTTTTTCACATTATTGAGATCAAAATATTGCTCCATCTATAGTATCCATGTTACAGGATCCTTGCCATCAAAATTCCTCATATCCATGTTTGGAATATGGTGGTTCTTCCATCCAACATTAGAGTTTATGAAATCATGATTAATATTTATTTTGTTCTCATCACGAGTTTCCTCTACTATATTTTCTCCATTAAGAAACATTTCTTGTATCAACTTTTTCGAACCTTCCATGTCTGCTTTTAGATCGTTCTTCATGTTTTCCATGTTGTCTTTCATTTTTTCTTCCATGTCATCCATCTTAGCTTCCATGCCAGCTTCCATTCCATCCATATTAGCTTCCATGCATTTCTTCAAACCATACATATTAGCTTCCATTCCCTTCTTCAAACCATCCATCTTAAATTCCATACCTTTCTTCAAAACTTACATTTCATTTTTTGTTGCTCTTTGCGAGAGAAAAATTTGGTGCACTTCCTCTTGTAATTTTGATATGTCATGTTGCACTTCTTCCTCTTCATGAGTCATAATAGAGCCTCATGAAGGCTTAATGGCTGTTGAATTATTTTTAGGTGGAATTTTAGAACCCAATATGATATCTATGCTTCAGTATTCCCTTAGAATCACTTCAAACTGATTTTTCACACAAGACTTATGTAATTCGAAAAAAAATACACACCTTTTTTCTTTCTTTTGAGGATCTCGAATTGAAACTGAATTATCTCTGTGATTTCAGATCTTCAATATCTGAAATTAAACCTTGTAGTAGCCCTCTCAATATTCTTTCTAATGCCATAGGTCTGACCTGATTTGGATTCTTCAAGGTAACATTATGCCCAATCTCCCACAATGACCTAATTATGAACTAGTTCAGTAGAGCACAATTGTATGACATGCCACGTGTCACTTTTTCCTCCTTTAGATCTGAAATTGATTCACAGGAAACTAAATACTGTGTACATGTGGCCACTTTTTACAGAATTCCAATTCGACACTCAGAGAGAGAGAGTTATGACGATTTTGCCACAGTCACCTCTTTGAGATGAAATTCGGGAGCCTGAAAAATCCCTAACTTCCACATATCATATCTCCAAAAATATTTCGAAACAAGATCTGCAATTTTTCCAGGAAGTTACTTAGCATTGCATCTTTTCTCTGTAAAAATTTCAACTTCTGAACCTTCGTAGAAAAAAGTTATAGTGAAAATTCCATGATGGCCTATTTTAGGTGAAATTCGAGAGCCTAAAAAAACCCTAATGTCCACAGACCATATATCCAAAAAATATTGTGAACAAGATCTGAAATTTTTACACAACGTTCCTCAGGATTTTGGCTTCGCTTTGTAAAAATTTCAGCTTTTGAAAATCCGTAGAAAAAACGTTATAGCGAAAATTCCACGATGACCTATTTGGAGCAGTAAAACCCTAGAATCCAAAGCTCTGACACCAAATGTTATGAAACCAACTCCAAAAATAGAAGAAAAGAGAGATCAACACCTTAGAAATAAGCCACTTCGAGGGGGCAACATCCTTTACATTACATAAATGAACAATTCTTGGATGATGCAGATGACCAAAACCTCCTTCTATATATAGGAGTCTATGGGATCATAATATAATCCTAGCCAACTTAACAATAATAATGTAAGGTCATAATAATAAAAATATTGGGCTTATAGGGGTACAACAATAACAATAAGGGTGTTACACTAACAAAAATAAGGGACTATACTAGTAATATAGGGACCTAATAGTATGTGCTTGGGCTAAAGAATTTTTTTATTTTTGTAGCTATATTGGAGGGCAAAGGATAATGTGGTTTTCAGTAAATGGAAATATTTTGTGAAGCATGTTGCTACTAGACAAGTAAAACACATTAGTGTTAGAGTGAAAAATATCTACAAGATAGAGGTGGATGCATGTGTTGCATTGAGTAGCAAGGTATAATATTTTCAGAGTCTAGATGTGGAAAACTTTGGTATAGGTCCATGGGTCACCTACACCATGGATCTTTGAAAATATTGCAACATATCACCCAATACCTCAAAAATTCACCCTTTACCAACATGATGTTTGCAAGGGATGAACCCTTGGAAAATATGTGAAGTCCTTCTTCCAAGGCCGATATAGAAGAGTTGGAGCCACCTTGAAGTGAGTCCACTTAGATTTGTGTGAACCATTTTCTATAGTATTAGTTTCAAGTCAGAAGTATTATGTAATTTTTATAGATGATTTTTCTTGCAAGCACTGGATCTAATTTACGAAGAAGAAATATGATGTGTTTACAGAATTTTTTGAATTCAATGAAATAGTTGAAAATGAGATTGGTCATAAAATTAAAACCTTGAAGTGATAATGGAGGAGAATTTGTGTCTAATTCCTTCAAATATCTTTGTGTCAAGGAAGGTATTACAAGAGAACTAATTTCACCCCACAAATCACAACAAAATGGGATGGTAGAGAGGAAAAATAGAAGCATTGTAGGAGCTGCAAGAATAATGTTGCATGATCAAGGATTTCCATTCTCCTTGTGGGAAGAATCTTGTAATACAACAGTTTATTTATATGACTAGATTTCTCACAAAATACTTCACATGATCACACCTCGAGAGGCTTTCTCTGGGAGGAATCCAAATGTCTCCAATTTATAAATTTTTGGAGTTACGTTCTATTGTCATGTCTCCAAGGATAAAAATAAAAATTTGGAGCCTAAAGTTGAGATGGAAATTTTTTAAGGATACATAGAGATACCTCATAACTATCAGCTGTATTTTACCTCACTTAGGATGTTAGTGATGAGGATAGATGTCATATTTGATGAGGAGAATGCTATGAGAATATCTCTAGAGTGAGAGCTAATAATTCCACCAAAGGAGGAAATTATAGCTCCAAAGGAGGATCCTCAGTCAGAGCCTTAGGATGTTATGGAGCAGTCACATGTGGAGGAGAAGAGTGCAGGGCGAGTGGAGGAACCCACTCAACTAGAATCTTCCAGAGAGGGGAGAAAGATAACTAGAGAGGCTAATAGGTTGGTGTAGGATGCATAGGAGCATATGGGAGGTCTAAAATGGGCCTCCTAAGGAAATTATAAAATAATAGTGGAAATAATAAAATAAGATTTGATTACATCATGAAATTTTAGAGGGAAAAAATAAAAAACTACTTTTTCAACTCATAGTTTCAACTTATCTTCCAAATTTTTTACTTACATTTTGAGTGGGAGTACTTGTTGGATGCAAAATTTAATTCTTCATCCAAGGAGTACCCATTTTGCATACTTACGATGGCTTCCGCTACACGAAAAATGGGAAATACATGAAAAACATGATTGCAATCATGTTTTTTTAATGTATTTCTGATGTTTCGTGTAGCAGGGTCCATCAAAAGTATGCAACATGGGTACTCCTTGGATAAGGAATTAAATTTTTCATCCAACGAGTACTCATGCTCAAAATTTGAGTAAAAACTTTGGGAGATAAGTTGAAAATACGAGTTGAAAAAGTAGTTTTATTATTTTATTAATTTTTAATCCTTTTACCCTTTTACTTAAAAAATGGTGAATCATCTCCCATGGTTGACATCATCATATTGAATCCTATTGGTTCTTATAGATTTTATTTTTGTTGTACATTATTCTTAGGAGGCCCATTTTAGACCTCAAAATTCCCCTAATGCTACATACTTTCACAAGCATAAGAGATCACTTGACATATATAATGGTTATATGGCACTCATGATAGAAGTCATTGATTTTGAGCCTTCTTCATTTGAGGAGGAAATTTCACAACCAGTGTGGGTAGATGCCATGGTGGAGGAGTATGACTCCATCATTTAGAAAAATGTATGGGAGGTGGTGCCAAGACAAGAGAACAATTCAGTGGTTGTTTCCATATTGATAAACAATGTGAAACATGCAGCTGATGGAGGTATCGAGAAGTAAAAGGATATATTTGTGGAAAAATTATTCTCACAGGTAGAGTGAGTTTATTAAGAGGAAAATTTTTCCCTTGTGGTAAGATACCCCTCCATTAGAACCATTCTAGCACTTGTTGCGCAGTTGGGGTGGAAGATCCACCAAATGGATGTGAATACTTCCTTCCTCAATGGAGTGGTTGAGGAAGAGATTTACATAGAATAGCCTGAGACATTTTAGACATTTGAAAGGGAGACACATGTTTTTAGACTCAGGAGATCCATTTATGGTCTCAAGCAGGCACTCTATGCTTGGTACGCTCGCATAGAATTATATCACAATGGACTTGGAATCACTAATAGTGAAGAATATTCCAATCTCTACTACATTGTGGTAGATGGAAAATTTCTTATATTAGTTCCATATGTAGGTGACTTGATACTAACAAGGGATGAAAAGTTGATCCAGTTTTGCAAGGAGGACCTTGCAAGCTAGTTCGAGATGAAGGTCATGGGATTGATGCACTAATTCCTTATTTTGGAGGTGTTGTAGGGAGATAGAGAGCTGTTTCTGAGTCCGAGGAAGTAAACCTATGAAATATTTCAGAGATTCCATGTGAAAGTCTACAATCCTATAGAAACTCCTCTAGATAGCAAATGAAGGAAGGAGGATGCTTCTACATGAGAGGGAGTAGATTCCACCATCTACAGAAAAATGGTGGGGTCCTTGATGTATCTGGTGAACACAAGGCCTGAAATATATTTTGTAGTTAATCAACTGAGTCAATTTATGGTGAAGCCTACCAAGCTTCACTAGAAAGAAAAAAAACATGTGCTTAGATACCTTAGAGGCACAATAAATTTTGGTTTATGTACAGGAGGACTGATGGTGTGAATATCCAAGGCTTCACTGATTCAAATTGGGCAGGGAATCCATCAGATAGGAAGATAAATTTGGGAGCTATATTCAGTGTTGGGTCAATAGTTATTTCCTGGTATAGTAGGAAACAAATATATGTAACACTCATCCCAAAAAAGGCTGAGTATATAGTTGTTAGTCAAGAAACATGCGAGAACATTTGGATGAGGAAAATTCGTGTTGATATATTTAATGAGTAGATGGATCCTACTATGATTTGTTGTGATAATTAGAGTTGTAGAAAACTCTATGAAAATCCAGTATTTCCTGATAGGTCGAAAGAATTTGATATAAGGTACCATCACTTGAGAGATTATGTGAAAAGGAGAATCATGATGTTGCAATACAATCCCACACAGAAGCAGGATGCAGATATTTTTACAAAGAAATTTTCAAGAGGCTAATTCAAGTTCCACATGAGTAGAATAGGGGTGATGCATAACCCTTTTATTGCTAAGAGGGAGTGTTAAATTGTAGCAAGAGAATGATTCATTTGACTTGTGCCTTAGTCAAATGGAGAAATTTAATTTTCCACATCAGCAGGATGACTTGGATTGCAGTTAGCAGGAGTGACATGGCTTTTTCTACTAGTTAAACTAGTAAATTCAAGTTTGTAGGCTAGAAGTATATTTGTGCATGGGTTTATTTCTAAAATATAACAATCTCAGTGGAGTTATTGTTAGTTAAACTCAGTTATCTAAGCTTTAGTCATTAGTAGAATCACTAGGAGTTAAATTGAGAAGTAATGACTATTGTCAACTCACTGATATCTGAGTTCACTGATCAATATAAAAATAGACCTAGTCATGCATTGAATTCAAATTTCCTAGTTGGAGTGGAGGAAAAGGAACATTGTAATTATCCATTGTATGCTAGTTGAGTTTACAAGTTTTTCCATTGGAGAAGGTGGTCAATTTCTCTAGAAATTACGCAAGGAAATATGGAATTTATCTGTATTTAAGGAGCTAATTTCCTTAAGGATTGTGAAAGGAAATATGAGGAAGGATGAGGCCCATTTTGGCCAAGCGTTGGTCAGAGCAGGTCAGTGAGCAGGAGACCAAAATTGTAGTGCAGGGTGTGCTTCATTTGTGAAGTATTCATTGTAATTTATCCATATTCTCATCTGAATTAATGCAAATCAGAAAAGGAGTTTTTCCTAGTTGGGTTCCCTTATAAAAATATTTTGTTCCTTGTGTTTTAATGGTTGAATGTTATTGCATTTGTTTCATTTTGCAAATTGAATAGAAGATATTTATGTCTATTTTTTTCAATTCGAATTCATTAGCAACCGCAAATTTCTTGCCATTACCACATGTCTTACAATCTATTTATACATTAGAAGGGAAAAACTATAAATTATGAAGATTGACCATAAATAAAATATTCAACACATATTGCCATGCCACTAGAAAAATTGATGAAGAAGGATGTGAAGTTCCAGTGGATTGAAGAATTCCAGCAGGCACTAGACACACTAAATAAGAAACTATTAATTGTGCCAATTCTAGTATTCCTTGACTAGAACAAAGAATTTCATGTACATGTGAATGCATCATAGATTGTATTAGGAGAAATATTGGAAAAACTAGGAGAGGCTGAGATGGATAATCCAACATATTTTTCTAGCATTAAAGTATCCTTGGAAAAGTGAAATTACACCACGAAAAAGTGCAATGATATAGAAATGGTGTATACTCTATAAAGATTTAGAAACTACTTGCTGGAATCACATTTTAAATTATACACCAATTATTCTACATTGTGCTACCTCATCAACAAACCATTGTTTAAGGAGAGAATATGTAGGAGGAATTTTCTACTATATAAATATGACTTTTGAGGTAATAGTGAAGCCATGTAGGTTGAAGGCAAGGTCAAATCACCCTTCTAGGATACTTTCCAGTGAAGATCGAGGGAACGTGGGTGATAAATTACTTGATGCGCAATTATTCAGTGTCGAGATAGTAGATGATCACTTTGTAGATATCATTCAATTCCTTAGCACAATAACATCACCATAAGACAATAGAGTCATATAGAAGAAAAACCTTGTAGCTAAGGAAGTAGTTTTTTAGTTGATTGCAGGTTGTTTGTATAAGTTAGATGTCTATGGTATGATTTTTCATTATGTATTAGAACATGAAATACAAATTATATTGATGGAGGCACATGAAGGGGTGGTCAGAGGTGACTATGCAGGGAAAGCTATCGAGCAGAAGACATTGTGCAAAATTCTTTGGTGGTTGACAGTTCACTACAATCAAGTTTGATAGAGAGTGGGAAAACCATCCTGTCAGGATGAAATGCCACTACATCTACATGTAAAGCTACAACCATTTGAAAAGTGGGAAGTGGATTTATTTGGGCTGATTAAACCTATGACGAAAAGGAGCAACATGCACTATATAATAACCATGTCAGGTTATCTAACTTGAGTAGATGATGCAACATGCGTTAAATATTGTAGTGTGGAGACTATAGCATAGTTATTATTTGAAAAAATTGTCATATTTTTTGGTTGTCCCAAGGGTTTGATCAGTGACCGGGGAACTCACTTTTTGTATAAAACCATCAAAGAATTGACAGAGGAGATATTATAGGTGCACCATCATAAAATATTTCCATACCATATGGTATAGTGGAGGCCTTCAATAAAATGTTGGAGAAATCATTCATAAATATATGTAATGAGAACATGGATGAATGAGACCTAAAAATTCTTAGAGTGCTCTATGCATATCGTACTATGTCGAAGAATCTTATATTCCAAATACCATTTCAGTTAATATATGGACAAGAAGAAGTAATTCCCATGGAATTAATAGTCCCTAATCTTCATATTGATATTGTTACAAAGTTTAAATATTCCAATGCGGTAGAATAGAGATAGATAAAATTATTAAAATGGGAAGAAGATAGGTTCATAGCAGGTTTCTACCAAAATGTGCAGAAAACCAAGGAAAAGGCATGGAAAAATTGTCATATTAAGCAAAAATAGTTCCAGTATAGCGATATCATGCTACTATATGACAATAAGTTTTTGAAGAATCTCGATAAATTTCAAATGCATCTGTTGGGACCATATATTGTTAAGTATGTCACAGATGCATGGGATGTCAAAGTAGATAAAGTGAATGGGGAGATCCTCAAGGGAATTATATATGAGATTTAACTGAAGTTTTATAGAGGCAACCGACCGACCTCTAAGAGTTGATTTTTTTTATAGAAGGAAAAAAAACTTGTTTCTTTGTGTTTGCACATAGGAGCTGAGAAGGAGAAAACCACAAATACTTCGTGACTATAGAGAATAAAATGATAGGTATAACATATTAGAGTTTCCATTTTGTGGTGAATAACTGACACATCATGCACTAAGAGCATCACACAGTCATGTGAACAGACAACCAAATGGAGTACACAGTACTAGAAATGACTAGGAAGGTGGAATAAAACTACAAATTGGTGATTACAACAGGAACAAGAAAAGAATAGAAGAAGTCACAAGAAAAATCATGTGCTACCCATATGGACTAGACACTGTGGAAATTTATTGAAAATAATATTAAAGCTATTAAAGGAAAAATATGATCCATATCAATGACTCTGATTAAATGACTCCTAACATGAACTTCAACTTGGCCAAGTGCACAATATAGGGTTCTAGCCTAGAAAACCCTCCCATTCGATATTGGAAAGTTTATTATGGTATTTTGAAAGGATCCCCAAAGTTATTTCATTTGGGAAGGAATGTAAGGAAAATAAGTAGCTGCTACTTCATCCAGTTCAACATGATTTTTGTTTGTAATTGCAATTGTTGATACAAAGTTTGAGAGAATACTAGAGATTCCAAAGACTAGAAGAGTAGGTGTCAAAGGAGCATATATAGCTACTAGATAAAAACATTATGGATTATTTCTAAGCACTAAAGAAAACCAAAAAAAAGGGCATTGGTGTTGCACCAACCCCATCATTGGCTACAAGACCTGCAACCCAACTTCCAAAGGAGTCGAAGTACAAATTGCAAATAACTCCAAATCCACTAGGGTCCTCAAGGAAGGTGATATTCTCATCATGGTGGAAAAATTAAAGATTAATGGCAATGATGTCATGTATTGCCCCAAGTTTTCTCAATTTGCAAAAGATAAATACCTTAAATTTTTAACACAACCAGGGAATCCACAAGTTTTTGAGCCACATTAATGGACCATGGGTTGGGAGAATTCGGGTATTATAAAATTACTATGGACCCCACATAATGTTGGAAGTCCTGAAGTCAATATTTGTGTCAAATTGTTTTTAATTTGTGTACATGGTGGATTTCTATGTTGAATGAGCTGATTGAAATTGATTCTTACCTTATATCCATAATTACAAGGCTTCCCATGGTTGGAGATGGTCCAAATCATATCTGTGATAAGAAAAATGAAAATTAATTCAATAAGGATATCGAAGAGAAGTATGCATGAGTCACAGAAAAATTGGAGTCTTAGTATCCTCTATAAATGATGAACACATTTTTCACTATGCAACTAATGGTGTGTAAACTGCACAAAAAAAGTAAAAAATATTAGTACTGCACAGGACTAGTAGTTGTAGCAATGAAATGCATCAAGGGAATACAAAAGAAATGGGTGACCTTCCTCCAAAATTATTTTATGTAGGACTGCTTGGAATCCCAAGAGAGAAACACAAAGTTCCACTATGCATGGATGATGATCCTCATATCTTTGAAAACGTGGTAGTTTCCTAAGGACATTCACTTTCCACTACTAGTCTATACTGAAGGCACTGCAAATTTTGGTACAAGCTATTGTGGCTTACAAGGTAGTGTTGAAGTTCCACACCATTTCACACCATATTTTTTACAAGCCCATGTGGATCTGACAAAGAAATGGTTGAAGTGTACACTCGACATCAATGAGAAAATAGTGGCATAGATTGTCAATGAATGGTGTAAAATACCTATTCAATATAGTATTCAGGGAACAAAACATTGATTTTGGTGAGTGTTAGATATGTGTTATATTATTTCCATCACTACTTACAGGTGTTGTTACATTGCACTGGGCATAGCGAGGGGTTTTCCTGGGGTCGGTAGCCCCACTGCACAGGGTCTGGGGTAGCACCCTGTGAAATTTTTTTTATGCAAACCCAATAATAGTTGGGTAGACCTACCCATGGTTTTTGGGCATGGTTTTTGGGAATGATGCTTTTTCCCATGGTATTTTGTATATTTTTTCAAGGGAACTATGTTTATGTTCTAATATAGGGTTAATGGATTATGGTTTATGAATGGTTTAACATGTATATACTGTATTCTAATATTGAGAGGAATATAATGAAAAACCATTCTAGTTTTATTAGTTTTAAGTTCTAAGAGAAAATATATGTGTATATTTTTTGTGTTCTCGCCATTATCTACATATATATATATATATATTTTAAGAATTTTTTTGCAGGCAATTTTTGTACAAGGTTAAAACCTATCTCTAGAATCAAAGTTATTTTAGCTTCAAGGGGATGCCTTTGCAGCTAAGGGATTTTTTTCTCAGGCCTGTGGTAGACCTTGCTACAGTGGGGGTTTTGCGGGATGAATTCTTGTTGTGAAAGGAGATGGCGAACAATGGAAAGATAGAGATAACAAAATTTAATAGACATACTTTTTAGCTTTGGAAGATCAGTATGGAAGATCTATTGGTGGACATAGATTAGTGGATCATTGTAGATCCATGTATGAAACCAATAGGAATTTCGATAGAAGAATAGGCGAAATTATATCAGAAGGAAAAATAACACAATAAAATAATGTCTCTTAGATTGAATATTATTGAATGTATTAGGGGAAGCTACAACAAAGGATTTGTGGAACAATTTTAGGGACTTTGTATCAATCCCATTACTTGATGAACAAACTGTTCCTACGGGAAAAAAATTATAACCTACAGATGAAGGATCGATATGTGATGAAATAGCAGTTAAAAGCCTCCAATACCATGGTAAGTTAGTGTTTATCTGTTTATATTAACATTTCATATATATATATATATATATATATATATAAGTGCAACAATTTTTTGTGTTCTCTCCAAGATTCATGGGATTGTCTGGTTTTTGCTATAGGTATTAATATAACTACCTTGAAGTTTGATGAAATAATATCATCCTTATTGTTGAAGGAGATGAGATAAAAAAATATGGAGAGTCAAAATTGATATGCCTTATATGTAAGAGGATGATCCAAAAACATAAATAGGAATAAGTCCTCAAGTGGGAGATCTAAATCTATAGGGAGATATAAATCTCTAGGAAAAATTGTAAAGGTATGATGGAAATGTAGTAAACAATGGAACTAAAAAATGGATTGTAGATCTAAAACTACTAATAAAGGAAAGGGATTTTATGATGCTCCTTTTACATAGGTGAAAACTACCTCAGATGAACATGGGGATGTGTACTTGGCTTCTTCTTATGGTACACATGTAGACCATGATGCATGGTTGATTGACTCAGGTGCATCCTTTCATATGAATCTCCAAAGGGAGTTGTTCCATGAGTACAAGAAATATGATGGTGGTGATGTATTCTTAGGGGATGAAAAAAATGTTAGAATCATAGGATGTGGAAATTCAAGCTAAATTTTCATGGTGGAAGGGTTAGAACACTTCCTGGTGTTCTACACATTCCTGCATTGGCCAGAAATCTGATTTCTATAAGAAAAATGGATAATGCAGGTGTAAAAACAGTGTTTGAAAATGATATATGCAAGATGGTTCAAGGAGCACTAGTATTGATGAGGGGATTTTGGATCAAAACCCTCTACAATTTGTTGGGAAATACTTTTATTAACGAGTGCAAAATTTTTGTGGTTCCGAAACGTGGAGAAAAATACCTTGTAGTGTCTGGTGAAAATACTATATTTTGGCATCAAAGACTAGGACACATTGGAGAGAAGGGCCTTTGAATACTGCATAGGAATGGTATGGTATAATATATGTTTAATTTCTCTCTAGATTTCAATTTTTATGAAAATTCTCTATATGAAAATAAAAATCAGGTGAGATTCCCCTCTGGTGCTAAGAGGGAAAAAGGGATATTAGAGAATATGCACAGTGATGTTTTTTGAATAATGTCAGTTCCATCTATGGGTAAGTATATGTACTACGTATCGTATATAAATGACTTCTCAATGAATACATGGATATATTTCGTCATGAAGAAATCTGAAGTATTTGACAAGTTTAAATAATTTAAGGCTCTATGGAAAATCAGTCAGAGAAAAATATGAAGGTGTTGAGGACAAATGATGGAGGAGAGTTCTGCAAGAGGGAATTCAAAGAGTTTTGTAAGAATTGTGGTATATCATGGTTACTCCATAAATACATCAACAAAATGGTGTGGTAGAAAAAATGAGCATAGATTGATGGAAAAGGAAATAAGAATTCTCAGTGGAACTGGATTAGGGCAGGAATTTTGGTCAGAGGCAGTGGATACTACATGTTACCTTTTTAATAGATCAACTTCATCAACGTTGGAGGACAAGACTCCACATGAAGTATGGATTGGTAAGAAACCCTCTCTCTCACATATTAGGGTATTTGGATGAGATGCATATGTACATGTTCCAAACAAGAAAATAACCAAGTCAGACAGTAATTCTGGAAGGTGCATCTTTATTGGGTATAAGGATGGTTTATAAGGTTACAAGATTTTGAACCCAAAAATAAAGAATTTTGTGTACAATCGAGATGTGGTATTTAGAGAAGTGAAATATGCTATTAAACATGAAGTTCTACCAAAGGAAAAGGAATAAGAGAAGATAGAGTTTGAATTGAAGGATGAAGAAATATATTTTAAAGAAGAACAAGAATCAAAAGAGGAGGAATTGCATATTCTAATTTTGAGGAGACTAGTTCAAAGATAAGGTAGACAGAGAGGCATAGTACATATTATTTCTATTCAAAATTTTCTTTATCTATTACTGATGATGATCTTATAACTATCAAGGAGGTAGTGAGTTTAGAGGATAGAAAACTTTGTAAGAAAGCCATGGTTGAAGAAATGGCATGCTTGGATAAAAAATAGGTTTTGGGATCTAGTGGAGTTATTGACTGGAAGGAAATCCATTGGAAACAAATAGGTGTTTAATAAGAAGATGAAGACAAAGGGAAATGTGGAGAAATAAAAAGCTCGGTTGGTATACAAATGTTATTCCCAAGTGCCTATAATTGATTTTGGTGATATTTCTTCTCCTATTGCTAAGTTAGCTTCTATTATATTTCTTTTATATGTTGTTGCTTGTTTTGATTTTGAGGTAGAATAAATGGATGTGAAGATAAAATTTATTCATGGGGATCTAGAAGAAGAAATATACATAAAGAAACTAGAATGATTTGTAGTGAAGGGTAAGAAAGAGTCATTATGTAGGTTAAAAAGGTATTTTTATTAGTTAAAACAGTGACCAAAGATGTGGTATCAAAAACTTGATACATATATATGGGGACTTGGCTTCACAAGGAGAAAAGCAATCAATATGTTTATTTTAAATTAACTGGTGAGTATGTTATTCATTTGGTCTTGTAGCTGGATGATATGTTGTTGATTGGAAATGACAAAGAAATTATCTAAGATTTGAAGACCCAATTTTACTCTAAATTTAACATGAAGGATATCAGTTCTAAAACTATATTTTGGGAATGGAAATTAAACGAGAATGGGAAAGGAGGAAGCTTTGGTTAAACCAAAGGAAGTATGTTGTGAAAATATTGTAGAGGTTTATTATGTAGGATAGTAAACCAATGAAGGTTCCTATTCTTGTATGTGAAAATTTATCTGTTGAACATTGTCCCATGACATAAGAAGAGGAAGAGGACATGTCCCGTGTTCTATATGCGAGTGAATTTGGTAGTCTAATGTATGAAATGGTCTATACTAGACCATACATTGCACATGTAGTGGGATTATTGAGCATATTTATGTCAAAACCTGGGAAGTAATATTTAACAACAATGAAGAAAGTTTTCAGGTATTTGCATGGCACTAGTGATTATGGTTTATGTTACCAAAGAAGAATGAGATTGGACATAGTGTTGGATGTACATGGATATGTTGATTCAAACTGGGCTAGAGATCTAGATAATAGAAGATCTACGAGTGGGTATGTGTTTAACCTAGTTGAAGGACCACTCAGTTGGATGAGAAAGAGATAATCTGTAGTGACATTGTCAACTACAAAGGTTGAATGCATGGTAGCCACTCATGCAAGCAAGGAAGCAGTTTGGTTACAGATATTGTGTTAAGATAAGAGGTTCATACAATGAGCTATAAGAATAAACTCTGACAACCAAATTAAAATTTTATTGGCAAAGAACCTTACTTATCATTCAAGTACAAAGAATATTGATGTTTGGTATCACTTTGTGAGGGATATGGTTGAAGACAAAATGGTGTTGCTCATAAAGTTTGACACTTTAAAGAATGTTGTAGATGCATTGAAAAATTTTGTGAGCATTGAAAAGTTTTCTTGGTGTAGAGAAACAATGGGTGTTGTAGCCATTGATCAATGACAATGCAATCCTGTGGCCCCTCGTGTGGAAAGAAAACAACAAGTGGGAGAATGTTGGGTATGTGTTATATTATTTCCACGACTAGTCATAGGTGTTGTTATGTTGTGCGAGGAACAACGGGGGTGGGGGGGTAAGCGGTAGCCCCCTTGCATGGGGTTCGGGGAAGTGCCCTAGGAATTTTTTTTATGCAGACACAAGGATGGTGGGAAGAACTACCCATGGTTTTTTGCATGCTTTTTTGCGCATCGTTCTTTGGCATGATGATTTTTCCCATGGTATTTTTTAGATCTGATCAATGGAACAACGATTATGTTCTAATCCAGGGTTAATGGATTGAGGTTTATGAATTATTTGTCATGAATATAATTTATTGTAACATTAAAAGGAATATAATGAAAAATCAATCTGGTTTTCTCGGTTTTGGGTTCTTGGAGAAAATCATTGTATATGTTTTTTATGTGCTCGCCATTATATTTTTTTCTATTTTTTAAGAATTCATTTGCAGGTAATTTATGTATATGGTTAGAACCTACAATGAGGACTGCCATGATCCACAAAAAAAAAAACCTATCCCTTAACAAGAGGAATGTCTCGAGAAACAACAATAAAATAAAAAATAAGAGCATCCCCACAGGCCACAATGAGACTATAGAGAAGAAGAAAAAATGATAATGGGTTGAAAGTGATTGTTAAAATATAAAAAACAAGGGGCAAGGAAGAAGAATTTTTTTTATAAGTCAACTATCCTAGAGACACTTTCTTTTTCAGAGGAGGATTTAAGAACTTTTTTGAGCAGATAAAAGAGGCGACTAAGAAGAGAATTTCCCCTCTTGTCAATATTATTTAAAAAGCAGCACATGAACATAAGGACTTGCAAGACAAGGTGCACCAAAAATTAGAATAACTTCATCTCTTGTTTGAAAAATCCAGGATGATAACTCCTTCACTGAGTGCAAAAAAGCATACTATTGCGATGGTGAAGGTTAGTGCACCACCTGTACCAAAAATTTAGCCATAAAAAATTCATTCTTCCACAACCTTAGCAGATAATTTCACCTTATCCATTCTATCCATCGGAATGTACTGTCCAGACATTGACATTCAACAATGAGCCTACGATTTACCACAAGTAAACCTTATTTTGTCGCAACCACCCTTCAATATTTTACGTGATTTGAAACAAATTATTACACAGGAGTTGCAATTATATGCATATGAAATATCGACAGAACTAATTCATCTCACCAGCGAGTACAAGGATTTTCCCATTGAACACATGTACCTAGTGGAAGCGTTACAATAAGCTGAAGGAAGAGAAGAGACACTAAGATGAGAAGTTTAAGAGGTGTACATCAAACTTCTAGGTGTTCCCATTTATATCGATGTTGGGTAATTTAATTGTGAGTTAAATTACTTACCATTAAATTATCAATCCTGGTTCGTATACTTGTGAAGTACACTACACTATTTATGCTAGGAAATTAGCTTTCAATTTTAATTCTAAAAAAAAAATTACAATTCATCAATAGAAATAAATGAATAGTAAACCTATGCAAATGAATCAAAAGAATTCGATGGAGTGAAAATGAAATCTTAATCTAAAAAGAAATGGAATTTAAATGCAAGGAAAATCTATGTGATGAACTCTAGTAAACCACACACACACACTTAATTTTGATGAAAGCAATGAAATGAATATTCTTGAAGGAAATAACATCAAAGACAACTATTCTAATCTAGTGAAAGAAAGGAAAATATATTCCAATAAAATTTTAATCTAATGAAATAATTTATACTATGGAAGTAAAAAACAATTATTCTATGAAAGAAAGAATTGTTATTCTATGAAAGGAAAAAAAAACTAAAAGAGAAATGACAATTTACCTAGAAAAGAAAGGGAAACTTATCTAAATGATTGAAGACTATAGAGCAATTTAGAAATTTAGTGTATGTTCAAAGGTTAGAGTTCATTCTTGAAAAACGATGATATGCTTATGAATGTTGTGCAAGAAACTATGGGATGAAACAACCTATGATATGCCTACTCATGAAAATGAATTGAGTGTGCAAAATAAGAATCTAATGAAGTAAATATTTTTGGTATTTTAAATGTAATTCAAGAACTTGATGACATCCGGTAAGAGAAAGAAAAAAAATGTTACGCTCCCTCTCCCACTGCTCGATTTCAGGAACTACTACCTCGATTTCTGGAACTATTGCAGTCATTTCCTTAGACTATGGAAACCAACTACAATTATTTTCTTAAATTATGGAAATTAACTGTAGTAAATTAATTTCTTGTTGGGAGCTTCTGAAGTGGTCCATTACTCCCACTGCAGTTCTCTACCATGATCAGTGGAAAATTTGACACATATCCAATAGAATCTTGACAGAAGCTTGGCTATAAACTCTTCTGTTTGGTCCCCAAGCTCACTAACTCAAACCCCTTTAGTTTTACACCATCAAGCTATGAGTGAGCAGAGCTTGGAAGCCTTTTCAGATTTTAGATTGAAAAGCTTTCTATCTCTAGACTACGCATCGTGATTTTGCTTTCATATTTTCTGTCTGTGAAGATTGTATTACAATATGTAGATTATCAAAAAGATTTATTTTCTCCTCCTTATAAATTGAGACAATCCTCTGCATTGCAACGCAATTAGAAAATAAGTAGATACACATATACCCAGCAGATAAATGTGGGTGCGCCTTGTTTCAAGTAGAGAGTTGGCGTATGCATGAGAGTTGGAATATTTTATTTCTGAAAATATCGTGTGCCATAGAGAATGGGGACCACATGAGGTTGGAGCTTCAACAGCAGCTAGGCTGCAAACAATTGGAACAATTTTAGAGTTCAAACCTTCGAGCTTTTTTGGATAATGAAAGAGGTATAAAGTTTGAGTTTGATTTCATAAAATCTGGAAAATCTGTGGAAACTTTGAGGACCATTTGAATTTTTGCATAGTGTCTTTCTTGGAATTTCTCATAGCAATCAGATTTTGTGAGGCATCAATGGCTTGAGGTATGTTTTTACTGGGCATTTTTAAAGCTTTTACTTTTCGATTCTTTTAAGTTTTTTTATTTCGCATTAGAGAATCGTTATTTAGTTATTAAGATTACATTTGGTATCAGAGCCAAGTTTATCTCTACCTTGGTAATTATAGACATAGTTTGGCTAAATGTTTTATTTTTTAAAAAAATTCGAATTAAAACATTTAATTGGAAATATGTCTGCTCAATTTTTTTTGCATATAATATTTATTTAGTTTAATTATATGCAATTTGGAAAATATGCTCGTATTTAGTTTGCATGAATTTAATTATTTAAGCTTTAATTAAAACATGTTATTATGAATGAGTATATGAAACCTATGGTTAAATGTTATGCATGAATATTGCTTTTTTATTCATGCAAATTATCAGTTGATTTTATGAAAATAATGTCTAGTGATCCATATAATTTTAATTGATTAGAGAATAGCCACAACATCTCTAATTAAATAAAATTATATATTATGATTGATTAGGATCACATAAAGAATATTTAGACATTAGTTGTAATTAAATATATTAAATATAATAAATTTTATCCCACAAGAATTTTTAATTATATTTAAGTAATTAATTAGGATAAAACATTCATAACTTACCCACAGGAGTTATGAATTAATAGTTTTATCATAAAATTCAAAAGAATAATTGAATCTGCTTGAATTAAAAATTTGGTCCACAGACAATTTTTATGTCATTAGATTCAATTGTTAAATCATGACTTACATTGGTAGCATGAAATTTTATTTATGCCTGAATTTTAACATAAGCATGTGTTTTTTTTTTTAATATTATGCAGTTGTACAACCTGCGAATTTCTTTGAAATTCATACTGATATCCCTGAACTTAAGGGAGATAACTATACGGTCTGGAAGGAGAGAGTTCTCCTTCATTTGGGGTGGATGGACATAGACTATGCTATTAGGAAAGATGAACCATCGACACTCACTAATACCAGCACTGCAACAGACATCATGCTTTATGAACGATGGGAACGATCTAATTGTCTAAGCATGATGTTCATTAATACCAAATTTCAGCTGGTATTCGTGGTTCCGTTGAACAACATGACAAGGTCTGAGGCTTGCTGAAAGCCATTGATGATCAATTCGTCACTTCAGACAAGGCACTAGCAAGCACCCTAATCATGAAGTTCTCATCCCTAAGACTCACCAGTGTGAAAGGTGTGCGTGAGCACATCATGCAAATGAGGGACACTGTGGCTCAATTGAAGAAACTCAAGGTTGAAATTTTGGAGTCTTTCCTGGTGCACCACATCCTGAACACCCTTCCGCACCAATACAGACCCTTCAAAATTTCATACAACACACATAAGGATAAATGGTCAATTAATGAACTCATGACCATGTGTGTTCAAGAGGAAGAGAGATTGGTGATGGAAATGGAAGAAAGTGCAATGCTGGCAATGTGAGGAAAAGGAAAATCTCAAGCCAATCGGAAAGGGAAAGGTAAAGTACCTTGTTAAGTCCCTATATTAATAGTGTAGCCCCTTATTATGTTAGTGTAGCCCCCCTTATTGTTATTATTGTACCCCTGTAACCCCCATATTGTTATTATTGTGCCCTTACATTATTATTGTTAGGTCGGCTAGGATTACATTGTGGCCCCACTAGGATTATATTATGGCCCCATGGACTCCTATATATAGAAAGAGGTTTTGTTCATTTGTATCATCCAAGAATTGTTCATTTATGTAATGTATTGGAGGTTGCCCCCTCGAAGTGGCTTATTTCTAAGGCGTTCATATCTCTTTTCTTCTATTTTTGGAGCTGGTTACACAACATTTGGTATTAGAGCTTTGGGATTCTAGGGTTTCGCTGCTCCAAACAGGTCATCGTGGCATTTTCGCTATAAATTTTTTTCTACGAAGTTTCAGAAGCTGAAATTTTTAGGGTGTGAAGCCGAAATCTTGAGGAAGCTTGTATAAAAATTTCAGAGCTTGGTTCGCAATATTTTCGGAGATATGATCTGTGGAAGTCAGGTCTTTTTTCAGGCTCCTAAACAGGTCATCGTGGCATTTTCGCTATAAATTTTTTTGTACAAAGGTTCAGAGTCTGAAATTCATATGGTGCGAAGCTGAAATCCTGAGGAAATTCGTCAAAAAATTTCAGATCTTGGTTCACAATATTTTTGGAGATATGATCTGTGGAAGGTAGTGATTTTTCAGGCTCCTGAATTTCATCTCAAAGAGGTGATCGTGGGAAAAGTTCAATAACTCTCTCTCGGGCATTGGATTGAAGTGCCGTAAAGTTTGGATGCAGCATACGTACTAAAGTTTCGAGTTTATCAACTTCAGAGACAAAGGACAAAACAGTGACACGTGGCAAGTCGTACAAGTTCGCTCTACTGAACCAGTCCAGAATTAGGTCATTGTGGGAGATTGGACACAAATTTGTCTTGGAGAATCCAAATCAGGTCAGACCTGTGGCATTTGAAATAAGCTTCAGAGATCTACTACAGAGCTGAATTTCAGATATCAAATATTTTCAAATACAGAGATAATTTAATTTCAATATCGAGCTCCTAAAAGCTAGTAAAAGGTGTGTATTTTTTTTTTCCAAATTGCATAAGTCTTGTTTGAAGAATCAAGTTGAATTGATTCCAAGGGCATATTGTAGAATAGATATCAATATTGAATTCTAAAATGGCCCCTAAAAAGAATTCAACACCCATAAAGCCTTCAGAAGGCTCTACCATGACTCATGAAGATGAAGAATTGCAACATGATCTATCAAAATTACAAGAACAAGTGCAACAAATTTCACTCTCGCAAAGAGCAGCAAAAAATGAAATGGAAGTTTTGAAGAAAGGTGTGGAAGTGAAGATGGATGGTTTGAAGAAAGGTATGGAAGCTAAGATGGATGGCGTGGAAGTGAAGATGGAAGCTAAGATGGATGGCATGGAAGTGGGCATGGAAGCTAAGATGGATGACATGAAAGACAACATGGAAAACATGAAGAATGATCTAAAAGCATACATGGAAGGCTTGATGACAAGTTTAAAACTAGAAATGATTCCTAATGGCGAAAAGATAGTAGAAGAACCTCATGATGAGAACAAAATAAATGTTAATTGTGATTTCATAAACTCTAATGTTGGCGGGAAGAACCACCATATTCCAAAGATGGATATGAGGAAGTTTGATGGAAAGGATCCTTTAACATGGATACTACAGATGGAGCAATATTTTGATCTCCATAACGTGCAAAACACACAAAAGGTACGCATTGCAACTTTACATTTAGAACAAAATACATTTGTACGGTATCGATGGCTTTGTTCCCGTAAAAAAATTGTCACTTGGTCAATTTTTACGGAGGAAATGATAGCACATTATGAGGATACAAAGAGCAACACCTTCTTTACCCAATTGATAAATCTCAAACAAAAGGGTTTAGTGGGGCAGCACATTGAGGACTTCCAAAAATTGAGTATAAGGGTAACCGATATTTCAGAGGACCACAGGATTGATCTCTTCTTAGGCAGTTTAAAGGATAACATTCAACATGAAGTTCATGTTCTGGAACCTGATTCATTAGAGAAGGCATTCAGGTTGGCAAGAAAAGTTGAATGTAAAATTATGGCAACAAGGAAGTCTACTACTCAATTCTATAAAGAAGGAAGTGTGGCTACATCTAGACTTCCACAACCTACAAGGTTGACACCACAACAATTGGAAGAAAAAAGAGCAAAAGGGCTTTGCTACAGTTGTGATAGCAAATACACTAAAGGTCATAAGTGTGCTGAGAAGAAATTATTTTACATATATTGTGAAGAGGAAGAAGAAAATGAACAAGAAGAGGATATACACCAGAAACCAGCCCTAGAAGAGGAAGAAATGAATCCGACCATATCGTGTAATGCACTGGCAGGAATTACCACTCCTCAAACTCTCAAGATAAAAGGACAAATCAAGAAGAGAAAGGTAATAGTGTTTATTGATTCAGGTAGCACCCATAATTTTATTCATTGTAAGGTAGCCAAGGAATTAAATTGTTTCCTATACCCAGCACCAGAATGTCAAGTGATGGTTGCAAATGGAGGAACTATAAATTGCTCTGGAAAATGCCATAATATTAAGTTAACCATGGGGGAATATGTATTGACTAGTCCAATGCTTTCCATTCCTATGGGAGGTGTCGATGTTGTACTAGGAGTACAATGGTTACAATCTTTGGGGACGGTAGATTTTAATTTTCAAGAACTTTTCTTGAAATTTTTTTCAGAAGGAAAGGAAGTCGAATTACGGGGTATTGAAGGGAAGCCAGGAAGGATAATAAGCTCTAATGTCATGACAAAGTTTCTAAAGAAAGAACAACGAGGCGTAATTGCACAATTATGCTCACTAGAAGTTCCGACATCAAAATCATCTATTTCTGCAGATCTCCAACAAGTCTTGGACAATCATTCCAAGGTGTTTGAAACTCCCAAAGGACTCCCACCTATTCGTGATCATGATCATGCTATTCATTTGATTCCAGGAAGTGTTCCTCCAAACATCCGCCCTTATAGATATCCTTACTTCCAAAAGAGCGAAATTGAACGCATGATTGCAGAAATGTTAGAGGCGGGTATAATTCAACCTAGTCAAAGTTCTTTCTCTGCTCCCGTAGTATTGGTACACAAGAAGGATGGATCATGGCGAATGTGTCCGGATTATAGGGAGCTCAATAAGCTCACCATTAAAGATAAATTTCCCATTCCTGGGATTGATGAATTATTGGATGAATTACATGGAGCAATTTATTTTACCAAGTTGGATCTTCGTTCAGGATATCATCAAATTAGAATGAAGACTGAAGATATTCCAAAAACAGTGTTTCGAACTCATGAGGGTCACTATGAATTTTTGGTCATGCCTTTGGCCTTACCAATGCACCTTCTACATTTCAAGGGTTGATGAATTCCATTTTCAAACCCTTCCTTAGAAAATTTGTGCTAGTATTTTTTGATGATATACTAATCTACAACAGGTCTGGGAAGGATCATGTTGAGCATGTTGACAGGGTGCTCAAACTATTGCAGGAGAAACAATTATATGCAAAAACATCCAAATGTTTCTTTGGAGTACAAGAGGTGCAATATCTGGGTCATATTGTATCTCACGAGGGTGTTAAGGTAGACCCTAACAAAATTAAAGCCATTAAGGAATGGAAAGTCCCCACAACCATAAAGCAGTTGCGAGGATTTCTCGGGTTAACAGGGTATTATCGCAAGTTTGTTAAGAATTATGGAAGAATAGCAACACCTCTAACAACATTATTGAAGAAAGATGCATTTTCATGGACTCCTGAAGCAACTAAGGCCTTTGAACATCTTAAAGAGGCAATGTGCCTAGCACCGGTCTTAGCTACGCCAGACTTCACAAAAACCTTTATTGTGGAATGTGATGCCTCAGGAAATGGAATTGGTGCAGCTTTAATGCAGGAAGGAAGACCCATTGCTTTTGAAAGTCGTCCAATCAAAGGAAAGTATTTACAGAAACCTATTTATGAGAAGGAAATGTTAGCAATACTGCATGCACTAAAGGAATGGAGAACTTACCTAATGGGAAGACACTTCAAGGTAAAAACTGATCATGATAGTCTTAAACACTTTTTGGAACAAAGACTATCTTCAAAAGAGCAGCAAAAATGGGTCACAAAGATGTTGGGTTATGACTTTGAAATAATCTACAAAAAAGGAAAGCTTAATGTTGTTTCAGATGCACTCTCAAGAAAGAATGAAGAGGTGGAAGCATTGCTTTGTGCCATTTCTATTATCCAACCAGATTGGATAACCGAAGCAGGAGATGAATGGAAGAAGGACAAAGATGTATGGACACTCATTCAAAAGTTGCAGCAAGATCCTAGTACATCTGATACATTTAGTTGGAAAAATGATTCCTTATGGCACAAAGATCGCTTATATCTTTGTAAGAATTCCCAACTAAAACAAAAAATTCTTCTGGAATTGCACACTTCTCCTTTAGGAGGACACTCAGGATTTTTAAAAACTTACCACAGGGTGAAGAAAGAATTTTTTTGGGATGGCCTTAAATCTGATATTCAAAAGTTTGTGGCGGAATGTTTGGTTTGCCAGCAGAATAAAGTTGAGACAATTAAGACCTCGAGACTTCTACAACCTTTATCCATTCCAAGTCAACGTTGGGAGGAGATTTCAATGGATTTTATCACAGGTTTACCTAAGTCTGAAGGAAAGAGTGTCATCATGGTGGTAGTTGATAGACTTACCAAGTATGCACACTTTTGCACATTATCTCATCCATTTAAAGCAAGTACAGTTGCTACTACATTTATGGACAGAATTCAAAAGCTACATGGAAGCCCAAGGGTTATTGTGAGCGACAGAGATCCCATTTTTACGGGAAATTTTTGGACAGAGTTATTTTCTTCTTTGGGTACTAAATTAGCTCACAGCTCATCTTATCATCCTCAATCTGATGGTCAAACTGAGATAGTAAATAAATGTTTGGAAGGATATCTTCGTTGTTTTGTATCTGATTAACAAACACAATGGGTCAAGTGGTTACCTCTCGCTGAATGGTGGTATAACACTTCCTTCCATACTGCAGCAAAAATGACCCCATTTATGGCACTTTATGGATATCATCCACCATCCATCACATCATCTTTAAGGAAAATTCGAAGGTTCAAGCAGTGGAAGATCACATCGAGCATCAGCAAGAAGTTCTCCAACTCTTAAAGGATAACCTGAATTTGGCACAAAATCGAATGAAACAACAGCAGATCAACATCGCAGCGAGAGAAGTTTTGATGTAGGAGATTGGGTATTTTTACGGCTACAACCATATAAACAAATGTCCCTCAAGCAAGCTAAGAAGGATAATAATTTATCGCCAAAGTACTATGGTCCTTACAAGGTGTTGCAAAATATTGGTACTATGGCATACAAATTGGAGCTTCCTGCTTCTTCGCGAGTACATCCAGTTTTCCATGTTTCATGCTTAAAGAAGGTTATAGGAGAAAATATTCCAGTTCAAACAATATTGCCAGAACTTGAGGAGGAAGGAAAAATCATATTGGAACCAGAAGCGGTCATGGAAACAAGAACTCGACAACTACGGAATCGATCAATTTCAGAGTATCTCATCAAGTGGAAGAACTTACCCACCGAAGATTCTACATGGGAGGATGAGAATTTTATACAGAAGCACCCAGAGCTACTCAAGCGTTGAGGACAACACTTTTTTGAAGGAGAGGGGCATGTTAGGTCCCTATATTACTAGTATTGTCCCTTATTGTTGTTATTGTAACCCCCTTATTGTTATTATTGTACCCCCGTAACCCCCATATTGTTATTATTGTGCCCTTAAATTATTATTGTTAGGTCGGCTAGGATTACATTGTGGCCCCACTAGGATTACATTATGGCCCCATGGACTCCTATATATAGAAAGGAGGTTTTGTAATTTGTATCATCCAAGAATTGTTCATTCATGTAATGTATTGGAGGTTGCCCCCTCGAAGTGGCTCATTTCTAAGGCGTGAATATCTCTTTTCTTCTCTCTTTGGAGCTGGTTACACAACATACCTCCCCAAGCCGATATCAAGAAGAATTCCAAGTGTTTCTTCTGTAAAAAGAAGGGACACATGAAGAAGGAATGCCCAAAATTTCAGAAATGGCTTACGAACAAAGGTAAACCAATCTGGTTTGTTTGTTATGAATATAATATGGTTAATGTCAATATTAACACTTGGTGGATTGATTCTGGATCAACAATTCACATTTCTAATTCCTTGCAGGGTTTGAAAAACCTAAGGAAGCCAGTGGGGAGTGAGCAAAGCATCTTATCAGGAAACAAGATAGGCTCGCATGTGGAGGCTATAGGAACATGCTATTTAAATTTAAGAATTTGCTTTGTTTTAGAATTAGAAAAGACCTTTTATGCACCAAGTTTTTCTAGAAACTTGATTTCAGTTTCAAGGCTTGTACCTTTTGGATATTCCTTTAACTTTTTAGAAACATCCTTCAGTTTATTTTATAAATCTGATTGTGTTTGGAATGGTATTTTTTCTAATGGTATTTACTGCATTAATTTACAAAACAATGTCACTTATGATTCAATGCATGTTCACACTGGTATTAAAAAATGTGTTATTGATGAAAATTCCTCTAAATTATGGCACCGGAGACTAGGTCATATCTCCATAGAAAGAATTAAAAGATTGGTAAATGAAGGGGTACTTAATACTCTGGATTTTACCGATTTTGAGACTTGTGTGGAATGCATAAAGGGAAATCAGAACAACAAGTCAAAGAAATGTGTCAATAGGAGTTCAGACATATTAGAGATCATACATACTGATATATGTAGTCCAGACATGGACTCACATGGTTAGAGATACTTCATCTCTTTTATAGATGATTAATCATGATATATGTATCTCTACATGCTTCATGAAAAGAGCCAAGCATTGGATGCTTTTAATATTTTTAAGGATGAAGTGGAGAAACAATGTGGCAAGAAAATTAAGATCGTGAGATCAAACAGAGGTGGAGAATATTATGGTAGATACACAGAAGATGGACAAGCACCTGGGCCATTCACAAAATTTCTTCAAGAACATGGGATTGTTGCCCAATACACCATGCCTGGTTCACCTGACCAGAATGGTGTAGCAGAAAGAAGAAACCGAACATTATTGGACATGGGGCAGAGTATGCTTAGCAGCTCCAATATTCCTAAATCCTTGTGGATTGAAGCACTTAATATGACAATGTATATATTAAACTGAGTTCCAACCAAGGTTGTTCCTAAAACGCCATTTGAATTATGGAAAGGTTGGAAACCAAGTTTGCGACATATGTGCATTTGGGGATGCCCATCTAAAGTGAGAATATATAATCCACAAGAAAATAAGCTGGACCCAAGGACCATTAGTGGGTATTTCATTGGATATGCTGAAAGGTCTAAAGGTGACAGATTTTACTGTCCATCTCACAGCACTAGGATTGTGGAATCAAGAAATGCAAAGTTTCTTGAAAATGACTTGATTAGTGGGAGCAATCAAACCAGGAACATAGTTTCTGAGAAGTATCATTCAGAATCTCAACCTTCCACCTCAAGTGATAGATTGATTATTGTTCACAGCACCCCTCAAGTACAAACTGGTGTTGAACAACCAATTATTGAAGTTCCACAAGCTACTGACAATATTCCAGTAGATCAGATAGTTCAAGAATTGCCAAGAATTTTTGAACAATGAGTTGAACCACATACTTCTGAGGAAGATGGTGGTACAAAATTAAGAAGATATACTAGACCAAAGAAATCAACAATTCCTGATGATTATGTTGTGTATCTGCAAGAATCTGACTACAACATTGGAGCCGAAAATGATCCCGAGTCTTTTTCACAAGCCATGAGTTGCAAATAATCATAATTATGGTACGATAACATGAAGGAAGAGATGAATTCTATGAAGAGTAACGAATTTTGGGATCTTGTTGAGTTGCGTAATGGTGCAAAAGCCATTGGATGTAATTGGGTCTTTAAGACAAAGAAAGACTCATTGGGCAACATTGAGAGATACAAGGCTAGACTCGTTGCAAAGGGATTCACTCAGAAAGAAGGAATCGATTACAAGGAGAATTTATCTCCTGTATCTAAGAAAGATTCCTTGTGCATTATTATGGCATTAGTAGCCCATTTTGACTTTGAGTTACACCAAATGGATGTGAAAATGACATTTCTCAATGGAGATCTAGAGGAGGAGGTTTACATGAAACAACCTGAAGGATTCTCCTCTAGTGATGGTGAGCATTTGGTTTGCAAGCTCAAGAAGTCATTATACGGATTAAAACAAGCATCTCGCCAATGGTATTTGAAATTTCATAATGTAATTTCTTCTTTCATTTTTTTAGAAAACATTATGGATGAATGTATATACCTTAAATTCAGTGGGAGTAAAATCTGTTTTCTTATTTTATATGTGGATGACATTTTTCTAGCAACCAATGATGAGGGTTTGTTGCATAAGGTGAAACAATTCCTCTCTAAAATTTTTGATATGAAGGATATGGCTGAGGAATCTTATGTCATTGGCATTAAGATCCATAGAGACAGATTTCGAGGCATCTTGGGTTTGTCTCAGGAAACCTATATTAACAAAATTTTAGAGAGTTTTCGGATGAAGGATTGTTCACCAAGTGTCCCTCCCATTGTGAAGGGTGATAGGTTCAGTTTGAACCAATGCCTGAAGAACGAATTTGAAAGGGAATAAATGAATAACATTCCATATGCTTCTGCTGTCAGAAGCTTAATGTATGCTCAGGTCTGCACAAGACCTGACATTGCATTTGTTGTGGGAATGTTGGGACGATATCAGAGTGATCCAGGTTTAGACCACTGGAGAGCTGCAAAGAAATTAATGAGGTAACTTCAAGGAACCAAAAACTACATGCTTATGTATAGACGGACGAAAAATTTGGAAGTGATTGGGTACTCAGATTCTGACTTTGCTGGATGTGTTGATTCACGTAAATCAACATCAGGATACATTTTTATGATGGCCGGTGGAGCTGTATCATGGAGGAGTGCCAAGCAAACCTTGATTGCCACTTCTACTATGGAAGCCGAGTTCGTCTCCTATTTTGAGGCTACTTTAGATGGTGTATGACTTAAGAATTTCATTTCTGGGCATATAATCATGGACTCTATCTCTAAGCCATTGAGAATATATTGTGACAATTCAACTGTTGTTTTTATGGCTAAGAACAACAAAAGTGGGAGTCGAAATAAACACATCGACGTTAAGTATTTAGCTATAAGGGAACGTGTTAAAGAAAAGAAAGTGGTCATTGAGCACATTAGCATTGAGTTGATGATCGCTGATCCTTTGACTAAGGGCATGCCACCGTTTAAATTCAAGGATCATGTAATTAATATGGGACTTGGTTCCATTATGTAGATTCTCATTATATGAACAATGTTATTTTTAATGAAATTCTTAATTATTGTGATGTTTTTCTCATATTTATGTGCACCTTAATTTGATTTGAGAGAATTCATTGTGTAGGACCAAGAATAAACATGGGGTTTATTCATTAAGAAATTGTTTCCACATAAATTTTAATAAGAATAAATACATAGTAATACATGGAAGATAATACTAGTCATTAGAGGACTTATCGCCATGATTCATGTATCTATTACTTAATACATATTATCAATGGGTTTTAAGATGAGAAATTAAGATTGGAAGTATGGACCAAGTGGGAGAATGTTACGCTCCCTCTCCCATTGCTCGATTTCAGGAACTACTCCCTCGATTTCTGGAATTACTGTAGTCATTTCCTTAGACTATGGAAACCAACTGCAATTATTTCCTTAAATTATGGAAATTAACTGCAGTAAATTAATTTCTTGTTGGGAGCTTTTGAAGTTGTCCATTACTCCCACTGCAGTTCTCTACCATGATCAATGGAACATTTGACACATAGCCAACAAAAGATTGATGGAAGCTTGGCTATAAACTCTTATGTTTGGTCCCCGATCTCACTAACTCAAACCCCTTTAGTTTTCCACCATCAAGCTATGAGTGAGCAGAGCTTGGAAGCCCTTTTAGATTTCAGATTGAAAAGCTTTCTATCTCTGGACTGTGCATCGTGAGTTTTCTTTCAGATTTTCTTTCTGTGAAGATTGTATTACAATATGCAGATTATCAAAAATATTTATCTTCTCCTCCTTATAAATTGAGACAATCCTTTGCATTGCAACGTAATCAGAAAATAAGTAGATACGCATATACCCATCAGATAAATGTGGGTGCGCCTTGTTTCAAGTAGAGATTTGGCGTATGCGTGAGAGTTGGAAGAGTTTCTTTCTGAAAATATCGTGTTCCATAGACAATGGGGAACGTGTGAGGTTGGAGCTTCAACAATAGCTGGGCTGCAAAAAAATGGAACAATTTTAGAGTTCAAACCTTCGAGCTTTTTTGGATAATGAAAGAGGTTTAAAGTTTGAGTTTAATTTCGTAAAATCTAGAAAATCTGTGGAAACTTTGAGGACCATTTGACTTTTTGCATAGTGTCTTTCTTGTAATTTCTCATAGCAATCCGATTTTGTGAGGCATCAATGGCTGGAGGTATGTTTTTACTGGGAATTTTTAAAGCTTTTACTTTTCGATTCTTTTAAGTTTTTTATTCCACATTAAAGAATCATTATTTAGTTATTAAGCTTACAAAAAAATGAGAAAGACTATGAAAATAATTATAAAGAAACAAAGTAAAATAGAGAAAAGGTAAAAATATTATACTACAGGTCTTGCACATGGCAAGTTGGCCCTCCAAGTGATGTATGAGATTAATAACTTGCAAAAATTGTTTCTATAAATGCCACAATCTAATCATCAAAACTCAATGATAACAAAAATAATTTTTTTATATTAGGCTGGAAATAGTGTCTACATAACTTGTTAAAAATTACATAACGTCTTCTCTCTTCCTTCCTCTTTGAATGGAGATAACACTCTTATTTATACAAAAATTAAGATAACTAATTAATAAATGTAGATCCACATTTCTCTTCTAGATCGAAAAATGTCTCATGTGGTTACAACTAATTTGGTAAAAATAGGATATCATTATTTATAAAAATCCTCTCACAAACCTCTCATAGCTTTAATATGATACACATATCAAAAATCCCATGATTATTCTCCATAAAATGTGTTTGAATGACGATCTCAAATATTCCTCAAATCTTCAAGAGTTTGAAGAGTAAATTCGAATTTGAGACTTAGAGGCCAAATACAACTTTGCTAAAATCTTCTGATATGGCTATAAACATCACAAAAATTCTCCAAATTTAGACATAAGTCACTATGTGTTATTTTTCTAATATTTAACCATAAATTCACTCAAAATACTAAATAAACTATTTGGATTTTTTTTTAAACTCATTTATGATCATGAAAATGGTATTTATGCAAGGTTATGGAGCCGTGGAATATGGTTGAAAATGGAGGAAAATTAAAGGAAAGAGGGTGAAAATAATGACTTTTTGTAGACCCAAACTCGCCCCCCCTCCCCAGCCCCCCCTTCCCAACTAAAGATTTTTCATGTCCTGATGAAACTTTGCATCGATTCTCATGGAATGAAGTCATCTCATTTTTTGTATCGTTTTGTTCTCTTTTCTATAACCTTGATGAGTGAAATATTTGTCAACAAGTAATTTTGTGACTTTGAGATACTCTACAAGTCTTGCAAAGTTTTCTTCAATAATTCTTTCTCAGGAGTTTACTATTGTGGAAAGACATTATTCTGAAATATATCTAAGTGGAAACTCTTATGGTTGGTTCTTGTGTGCAAACCATAAGCATTTCAAGTGTTGGTTCTTTTGTGGCAACACTTTTCCTTTACTCTTGTTCTTGCTGCAACAAAGAATACTTGGGCATGCATTCAAGATGAAGACACATTCATATGCATATCAAGTGATTGTTGCTCATAATTTGATTATTGTCAAAACATATATATGTTTGAATCAAAGAGTGACAATAATCAATTGGGAGAAGCATGTTGGTCTACAATATATGAGGCTATGGAATATGGAATTGAAATATGGTAATGAATACGACCCCCCCACCCCCCCCCGATTGAAGGTTTTTTCTATCTTTAGAAAATGGGGAAAGCAATGCCACATGGAAAATTTTCCAAATACAGGTCTTTTAGCGTTCAATGAATTAATGATTAAAGATTAGAAAACAACATGCCTTCACTTACTTGAAAAGTCAATAAGATATGCATCTGAAAGATCTTGGTTGTTACTTCTAGATCATGGAATGGAAGTGAAAGAATATGATATGCTTGTTTTTTTCTCTTGGTTGTAAGAATAAAGGATGAAAAAATAAATTTAAGCCTTTGTGCTTTTTTATTGCTAAAACTAAGCTATTTCTTCTGAATTCTGAATCTAAATGTTGATTTATTGGAACACTTTTGCAAGCTGCCGAAACCATATAGTATTCATTCATATCCACATCGTGGAATAATTATTTTCTATGTGAATAAATTTCGTTGATGTCGAACATAGAAAGAAATTTTTGGATTATTGGCAACTAATGAATGTCACTAATCGACTCGAGAATACTCACCATTAATGTCAATGAGACTCAAAATGTCCAAGTACATCTTACTAGGTACAAATAAATGAGTTGTGGTCGAGTCACCTAGAAGATCTAACAAACAAGGGCCATTGATTTATTCCCATTGTTTATTGGTGAGAGAACTTGCCATTAGAGCATGCAAGCCTCAAGGTACTAAAAATATCTCGAGTCTGAAACCAAGATAATGTGCTGAGGTAAATGGTTCAAGACTTTTTAGAAGGGAGGCCTTAATGAATCCCCCATCATCTAACGCAAGCATAAATTAATGATGTAGAGGAACATAGATGAAATATTTTCACTGTTAAGTAGGATTTATTTGGCAAAAGGAAGATGAAAATGAAGCAACTTAGCATTTTAAGTGACTTGAATGACTTTATTCATGGGTTAGGGATGAAATGTAGGTAAGGTAGGAAATTATGAAACTTGCAAAGGGAAACATGATTTTGAAGTCATGATATAATAGTATGAAGATGGAAATTTGGGCTTCAATATGAATGGATGGTTAAGCTTATAGAGAGGACAATGAATGGGTATCAATGGCATGATAGATGTGATATGAATTGGAATGGACTTGAATTCTTCATGATTTCATTGAGACATGCTATTCTAAAAGGAATTTAGTCTTTTAAAATCACTTGTGCATAGATTGATCTTCTTTGGTCATCCTGGAATCTACAAAATCTTAGCACTAATATACAATAAAATGTAAGATCATCAAAGGAGAGAGGCGATCAATGTGTTTTCATCCGATATATACGCAAAAAAAACTAAAAATCACATATAGTACTAATAAAACAAATCCAAGGAAAATAAAAAAAAATGAAATGCACTTTTTACCTGTCGAGAAGTGGTGCACCTTGGACTACCCGTTTGTGTTTAGTTGATAACTTATTCATTGATATCTGATTTAAGTGATTCAAAAACCAAGTTAAAGCAAATTCATATTAGAAACATGTTTTAATGATATGTTGATGTTTTCAAAGTCCAATTTCTACAAAATAAAAAATAAAAAAGACCATTTTTTTAATGTCTCAAATGCCGATGAAAACGACTCCATGATGTAGAGATCATCAAGTTCTTTCCAACGATGCTTAAATCATCTGAAATGGAGATTGTATGATGAAGTTATGTCTATTTGAAATTTTTGGAAAATAGGGAAAATGCTACGCATGGGTTCCATGTGGTAGCTTCGAGAGTGCCATGTGGCAACACAAAAAAGTTCGACATGGAAGATGTGGTGATAGACTATTGACATGACAACTAAGGTGTGCGATGATGTGGTAGGGTGAGTTGGAAGCTGAGGTGGCAGCGGACTATGCAGAGGGCTGATGTGGCATACTATATGGTGGCTAAAAAAAGAGCCAACGTCAGGTTGGCACGTGGTCCAATCGAAGGCCGCCACATGGCAGCCTCGTTCAGGCGAAAATTATTTCTTTCCAACGATGCTTAAATCACCTGAAATGGAGATTGTATGATGAACTTATGTCTATCTGAAAATTTTGGAAAATAGGGAAAATGTTATGCATGGGTTCCATGTGGTAGCTCCAAGAGTGCCGTGTGACAACACCAAAAAGTTCCACATGGAAGATGTGGTGATAGTCTATTAACATGACAACTGAGGTGTGTGATGATGCGGTAGGGTGAGTTGGAAGCAAGAGCCAATGTCAAGTTGGCACGTGGTCCAATTGAAAGCCACAAAGGCCGCCACATGACAACCTCATTTAGGCTAAATTTTTTTTGCTTCAATGCAATGAACCTCGCAAGATTTAAACTCATGACCTCTTGGTCACAAATGCACCAGCTTACCACTAGGCCAGACATGAACCTTATGATATGAAATTGCAAAAAACATTAAAAAAAAAATCTTATCACTAGACCACACATGAAACTTATGATATGAATCTTATGAGATGAAATTTGCAATTTTATTTAAAAAAAAAAATCGTTTGGTTGAACCCGAAATTTTCGACCACGCCTGTCAATTGTGCCATACATGTA
Source organism: Pinus albicaulis (assembly GCA_034641835.2). Lineage (NCBI taxonomy): Eukaryota > Viridiplantae > Streptophyta > Pinopsida > Pinales > Pinaceae > Pinus > Pinus albicaulis. Next base: position 233,930,094 of record CM076577.1, read on the forward strand.
TCCGGTAACCATCGCATCAGAGTTGAATGGATGGTCGCAGTAAAAAAAAAATGTGTTGTTCATGTCTAGGTCAAAGCCAAAGAAGTGGAAAATAACACTAGATCCGAGACTGTGATTCACTAGTTTCACAAACACCGTCATGCACTGATTCTTTGTGCAACACTTCGTTTATTTTAAAATTCGATCGACATTTTTATTGTGTAAAACAGGTTTAACCTCCGGGGTTTCTGCATAAGGTTTATTTTTTAATACTTCATTGTTTTGTGCTTTATGTTTTGTTCGTTTGTTTTACAAAATTGTTTATTTTATGTTTCATTTTTTTTTAACTATCGTTTTATGTTTTTTATTATATGTTTTATTTTATTTTGCTTTTTTATTGTTTCATTTTTTATGTTTTGTTTTTAATTTTATGTTTTAGTTTTATTTTTATATGTTTTGTTTTTATTGTTGAGTTTTTTTAGTTAAAATTTTAAATGATTTTGTTTTAATGTTTTATTTTTAATCATTATTTTTAAATAATTAGAATTTTTTGAGAAAAATATAATTGGGATTTTTTTTAAGAAAATAAATTATTTTAGCAAATTTAAAGACAAAAAATAAGTTGGAGATAAATAAATAAATTAATTAAAAAAATATAAGTAAATTTAGATCTTTTAGTCATTTTTATGTCTAACAGTTGCAAAACTATTAGATCAAAGTAGATATTTCAAAGCTAACATATATCTAATTTTACTTTCTAATATTTCATGTCACAAAAAAGCTTGGGAAAAGAGCATACTCACGAATATCGCAATTCTTTATACATTTGAAATCTGAAATTTGAAAAGCACAATAAACTCAACTTGTTATGCTTCTTCGCAAATGTCTCTTCTCTTGTAGATATTCATGACAATGGTTAGTGAATGAGGTGGCACTTATTTCACTACCAAATGAAAATTTCCAAGAAACAAATGAAATCAAACTTCAAAAAATAAAAAAATAAAACTAAAAAACAACACCAAACTTCGTTTTATTTGTTTATTCTATCCTAGTATACTTTGAATAATTTTTTTTTTTTCAAGTATAAGAATACTTCCAATGGATCCATGTGCATAACAAGATTATAAATAAACTCATATGCAAGTTTGAAAGGTATGCTTTGATATATATGAGAAAATCAGAGACCAACTGCTTTGATTGAGATTATGTCAAGAATTGTTAAATAATAGAGTGGTGCTTCAACTTAATGATTGTTTGGAACCAAAGTTCAATATAGCTATGATGCCCTTGGTTCACTTGCTCATCTAGTTTATTATGTATGTATTCTTTCGCCATGTCATTTATATATTGTACTATGGGATGATTGTTCTCTTGAATTCATAAAGGATATGATGATAGACATAGTAGAAATTCCCGTCTCAAATTCTAATGGCTGTTTTGTATCAAATGTGGTCCATTGTTCTTTAGTTTCCTCTGAATATTCTTCTTATGGATGTTTCTCACGGACTTTTTTCTCTTCCATTTCTTTCTGGAGTGTAAGAATGTTCCTAATTGTTGTCAATATTTGCTGCTCCTAAGATGTGGAGATGTTTCCATCTATTGCTAAGATTTGAGTTATCTCTTGGAGTATCATTCTTCTTTACTGAACAATTTCTTGAACATGCTTGAATTCTTCTTCTTGGTTGGTAATCCTTGTCTAGCACATGGATTAGTACATGGGGGATCTTATAGTATCCAAAATTGATTGAAATTGATACATCCTATTTATCATGCTTTACATATGATATTAAAATAATATCCAGTTCAACAACTCTGGTTGGGAAAACCCCACAATCATGATGCGTAGGTTCGTACCTCTTGTCTTATCACTCTTCCTAACCATAATCTTGTAAATAAAAAGATATACTAAATTGAAAGCTAATGCCTATGTATACTTCCCCTGTAACAACGCCCAAAATGTTGGGTAGTTTAATTGTGAGTTAAATTACTTAGCATTAAATTATCTATCCAAGTTTGTGTACTTGTGAAATACACTAAACTATAGTGTGCTAGGAAATCAATTTTCATTTTTAATTCTAAAATAAGAATCATAATTTATCAATAGCAAGAAATGAATGGTAAACCTATGAAAGTGAATCAAAATAATGAAATGGAGTGAAAATGAAATGTTAATATAAAAACGATCGAATTTTAAAGAATGCAAATGCAAGGAAAATATATGAGATTAAATCTAGTCAAAGCACACACACATACACTTAATTTTGATGAAAGTAGTGAAATTACTATTCTTGAAGGAAGTAAAAGAAAATGAAACTATTCTAATATAGTGAAAGCAAGGGTAATATATTCTAATGAACTTTTATTCTAATGAAATCAAAGATAATCTATTGTAGGAAAGAGAAGAACTTTTAATCTAATGAAAGAAAAAAACAATTTTATACTATGGAAGCAAAGAATGATTATTCTATGAAAGAAAGAGCTATTATTCTATGAAAAGGAAAACAACTAACTAGAGATGAAAATTTATCTATGAAATTAAATTAACTATGAATGAAAGTGAAACCTATCTTAAACGATTGAAGACTATAAAGCAATTCAAAAATGCAGTGCGTGTTCAAATCTTAGAGTTCATTCTTGAAAAATTATGATATGCTTATGAAGTTTTTCAAGAAAATATGCGATGAAACAATCTATGATATTCCTACCAATGAAAATGAAATGAGTGCGCAAAATAAGTAAATATTTTTGGTATTTTAAATGTAATTCAAGTGATTGATGCAATCGTGTGTGAGAAAAAAAATAATGAACAAGACTATGAAACTAATTATAAAAAGAAATAGAACATGTGAAATAAACAAAGTAAACCATAGTAAAGGTAAAAAGGTATTATACTGCAAGTTTCACACGCTACAAGGGGGTCCTCCAAGTGATGCACGAGATTAAGAACTTGTAGAAAACTTTTACATAAATTTCACAATCTACTCATCAAAACTCAATGTTAATAGAAGCCAGAATTTTATATTAAATTAGAAAGTGTGTATACATAACTTTTTCAAAATTACATAACATCTTCTCTCTTCACTCCTCTTTGAATGGAGAAGACACTTATTTATACAAAAAATAAGATAAATAATTAATAAATGTAGATCCAAATTTCACTCATAGATCCACAAATGTCTCATGTGGTTACAACTGATTTTGTAAAAATAAGAGATCATTTTGTCTACATATCGTCTCACAAATATCTCATAGAATTGATATGAGACACATATAAAAACTCCCATGGTTCTTCTCCGTGAAATGTGCTTGAATGATGATCTTAAATATTCTTCAAATCTTTAAGAGTTTGAAGAGGAAATTCGACTTTGAGACTTGAGACCAAATATAACTTTGCTAGAATCCTCAAATATGCCTACAAACATTACAAAACTCATCCAAATTTTAGATATAATTGAATGCATGATATTTTTCTAATATTTAACTGTAAATTCATTCAAAATACTAAAATAAATGCTTTGGAAAATAATAAGTTTAAACCCATGTATGATCACGAAAATGGTCTTTATGTAAAGTTATGGAGTGACATGATATAGTAAAAATTGAAGGAAAATGAAAGGAAATAAGGTGAAAAAATGACATTTTGGAGAACCAACAATAGACACCTAAAATATCAAATATTGAAGAAACAATACAAAGCTTGAAGAAAAAAGTCTAGGAATTGCAGCTATAGATAAAACCTACTACCACACTAGTGGAAGTACAAAGAAAATAAATGGTACACGTAGACTCTGATTCCTTTCAGAATGCATGTGTTCTTGAGCATGTATCTAATACATTATATGAATCTGACCAAGATGTTTGGAATAGGCTGCAAGATACACTAGTACAATTGGGGCGAAAATCTAACATACGCTCATTGGATATTCGACTGATTGTCATCAGTTATTCGACGCATTCTAGTAATAATTTTTGTTGGTGAAATTTCATCAGATATCCATCATTGTACTACTCATTGTATATTCAACAGTTGACGTTGGATATCCAATGCCCCCGATTTCCAAGAATGCGAGTAATCATCAATAATTTTCAAACGAATTGTGATTGAATATCCGACGTCAACCTCATTAGTTGGCGTCAAATATTTGACGAAAATCTGTGTTGGATATTCGACGTCATAATAGATTGTGCGATGAAAATGTCATGACTTCGACGATTTTTCTTCTTATTTGGGAGTCAGATATCCGACGATAGTTTATTACCATGGTCATCAGATATTCAATGATGACTAATGAAATTCGAATATCTATCAGTTGCATGGGAATTGAAAAAAATATAATTTAATCCCTATTTCCGTGCCCAATGAAGCAACCCATAACTAGCATTTGCATCAAGAGTTGACAAGGGCAGGCTGATAGTGTGTTGGGTTTTTTGTACCATTCAATATATATACAATAACATATGAAATATAAGGGTTTCTAATGTCTCAAGAGGTCGAGGATCGACTGGTTGAATAGGCTTGGAGTTTGGTTGGTTGAATGATCTCGGAGGTTAGGTATCTCTTCAAAAGTCCAATGTGACGAGGGGCTTGACTATGCGGGATGTCATTTTATAAAATGGTTGTTACTTGGAAGTAGATTGCAACTACACATAATCTTCTCTATTTCTCTGTGATTAACAATATTTATGTTTTTTGTGCACTTCTTTTTATGAAATCTACATGCATTACTATCGTTGATATTAGTTGGAGTCAAATAACCAATGTCTTGGACAACTATATGTTCTATCAAATGCCAAAACCGTCAAAAGTGTCAGGGTCCTATCACAAGTTCTATCTCTTTATGCAATTATGGTTGAGCCCCGAGATTTTCCAGGTTAGATAAAAATTTTATGCATATTTGTAGTTGGAGGGATGTAGTTGAAAACATGATGTCTAGCCACTATACCAATTAGTGTCTTAAAAATACAACACTCTACACCAAAAAATTATATTCTAGATATCTGATGTACTTAACCAAGTGTGCCAATAGGTATAATTATTACGTTCAAAGAATACATAACCACATTGAATGTAACACAATTGATTGAAGCTTTTATTAAAATACAACTCTCGACCGTTCAGTCAAAAGGAAAATTGGAATTTCCTTTGTTAAAAAAAACTAGGCATAAGTGATAAGAAACAATAGCTCTAAATCATGACTTAGTTACTAGTTTTGCGTCTTAACATAGATAAACTATGAGGAAAATTATATATGCACTACACATGAGCTTACAAAAGTTTAATATAATTACTCTCTTGCTTTTTCAGAACTATTAACTTCATTTTATAGAAAATGTTGATATTTATAAAAAATGGTTCACCAAATTTAGCAAGAACCTTATTTTGGTTGAATGTTAACATATTTCATAAAAATAAATCAATTCATATATTGGAGTCCAAAGATGATGGTATACTTCTGGAATTTTAAGACTCACAATTTATGGCATGATAGATAAAATCCAATACATTTCTCCCATGTAGGTAATTCATTAGACCAGTTATCATGTTTTTGAAACAATATATAAATTTTATTTTTGATGAACTTCACAATATGCAAACATAAAATATAATTTTTTCTTGTACAAGAAAACAATTTGATAGCTCGTTGTGTTATCTCATAAGCACCTTATGATAGAATAAATAAGTAATCTACTAAGTCAACTGCATTTTTGAAATGAGAAAGGAAGGCACATATAATAATATTTCTATGAATTGATGTGATCATAACCTCAAGGTCATCATCATAAAATATTTCATGGATGTCTCAATCATCATCGTATCCCATATCTGTTGGTAGCAACAGAAACAGAGGCATATGAAAATGTCAATCTAAAGGCCAACTAAAATTTGAAATAAGGTCTAAACAAACACAATAAACATATCAATAATAACTAAAAGAAACATTCTGACATGAGTTGTTATGTCCTTCCATCCCTTGGTCTCTCTACATTATAACTGATCAACCATTGGAGGATGATACACTTTAGGAAAATCATAATAGACTTAAGGAAAATACTAGAAAGAATCAAGTGAATCTATAATTAGAGAGACACAATATTTTTTTTCCATTAACTTACTATAACGAAAGCATGGTAATTTTTTTAGGAAGAAATAAAATGGAAATGTTTGAGAATTTGGGTGCCTTGAGTTGCAACAAGAAACACATGAGATTGAAATTACTTCATGGGAACACTAAGGTTCTTGTTTCCTTGTACATATCAAGGTTTCGAGGCTTATGTTGTTGTATGTGTCCCCTTGTAACTCTTACACTACAAAATATGAAATTTTAGAAGTTTGAGGCTATCAAAAATCTAATACATAGAGCATGCTATATTGCACCTAGGTCCACAAATATTTCTCTTGAGAGTTTGATTGTTGATTATTATGAAAAGGTATTAGCAATAGTTTATACTTTTGAAAGGAGATAATGTCCCTACAAAAACACTAGTGAAAGGGAGTTTAAAGTATTATTTTAGTATGAAGCTAATTTAGTTTTCAACTTTTTTGGGAATCAAATGATTTCTAAGTCACAATTATAAGTTGTTGACATTAGTATTTATATTAGTAATAGAATCAATTTGTTAAGACAACATGAGAGGTATAAGTTTTGAATTAGAAAAAATTTGTTCTTTTCACAAATGGCAGTAAATAAAAAATCCACATACACTACCACTAAAGAGTGTGTGTGTGTGTGTGTGTGTGTCGATATATATATATGGTCTAGTGGATATGAAAAATTAGAAGAAAAACATGAAAGACTCCAAGGAAAAATACTAAATAGGGGAATTTTGAGGTCTAAAATGGGCCTCCTAAGGAAATTATAAAATAATAGTGGAAATAATAAAATAAGATTACATTACATCATCAAATTTTAGAGGGAAAAAAGAAAAAATATTTTCTCAACTCGTATTTTCAACTTATATCCCTATGAGTTTACTCAATTTTCGAGCATAAACACTCGTTGGATGCATAATTTGATTCCTCATCCAAGGAGCACCCATATTACATACTTTTGACGAACAATGCTACATGAAAAATAAGAAATACATGAAAAACTATGATTGCAATAATGTTTTTCATGTATTTCTCATTTTTTGTATACTAGGGTCCATTGAAAATATGCAATGTGGGAACTCCTTCGATGAGGAATTAATTTTTTCATCCAACTAGTACTCCCTCTTGAAGTTTGAGTAAAAAATTAGGGAGATAAGTTGAAATTACAAGTTGAAAAAGTAGTTTTATTATTTTATTATTTTTTAATGTTTTTACTTTTTTACTCCAAAAATGGTGAATCATTCGCCCTGGTTGACATCACATATTGAATCCTATTGGTTCTTTATAAATTTTATTTTGGTTGTACAATTTTCTTAGGAGGCCCATTTTAGACCTCAAAATATCTCAAATTAGTAAGGAAAATGGAAACAAGAATAAAATGGATCTAGAAACTAGAAAATGGGGAGATAATATAAACTTAACTCGTTAGCTTAATATAACCAAAGCATTGTAAAACTTATTGGAAGAAAACAAATGGAGGTGCTCTAGCAAACCTGACAACCTTGAGTAGTAGAAAGTCACTTCATGAGAACCTAAGTTTTATGTCTACTTGTACATCTCAAGGTTTTGAGGCTGCCAATGTTGTATGAGGTCCCTTGTAACTCCTACACTAAAAAATTAGTGATTCTAGAAGTTGGTAGTCATAAGAAACTGTAATACATGAACGTGCTAAATTGAGCGTACATCCACATATATTATATCATGAAATTTTGATTGTTGATTGTTATGACATTTTTGGGGCAATAATTTACACTTTTGGATGAGGATTATATCCCTATAAAAACATGAGTATGGAAAGGGAGTTGAGAGTGTTATTGAAGAATATAAGTCATTTAGTTTTAAAAGACGGTGAGTATCAAACAAATGTGAGTCGTGACCATACATTTTTGACACTTATACTAAAATTTACAGACCAAGTCATGACATCAGTGACAATCATTTTTTAAAGACAACATCAAAGGCATAAGTTTCCAATAAGCAATTTTTTTTTCTCCAATGATAGAAATAAAGAAAAAAATGAAATAGTCTACCTCTAGAAAGTAGATCTCATAAAGATTTATGTCTGTGTAGGATAAATTAGAAGGAAAACATCGCAGACTTGAAGGAAAAATATAAGGAAATTTCCAACAAGAATGGAGTGAATCTAGAAATTTTTTTCATTAACTTTAATATAACCAAAGCATTTTAAAACTTTGAAGGAAGTGAATGGAGGTGTTCAAGAGGAATTGAGAACCTTGAGTATGCAACAGATAAGACATGAGATTGAAGTACCTCATGCATTGGAGAAAATTTGAGGTCTAAAATGGGTCTCAAAATAAAAATGTACAACCAAAATAAAATTTATAAGAACTAGTAGGATTCAATATGATGATGTCCACCATGGGGGATGATTCACCATTTTTTGAGTAAAAATGTAAAAATATTAAAAAATAAAAATAAAAATAAAAAAATATTTTTCAACTTATCTCCCTATGATTTTACTCAAATTTCGAGCGGGAGAACTCGTTGGATGTATAATTTAATTCCTCATCCAATGAGTACCCATGTTGCATATTTTTGATGGAACCTTCTACATGAAAAATGAGAAATACATGAAAAACTTGATTTCAATTAGATTTTCTCATGCATTTCTCATTTTTCGTGTAGCAGGGTCCATCGAAAATATGCAACATGGGTACCCCTTGGATGAGGAATTAAAATACGCATCTAACAAGTGCTTCCTCTCAAAATTCGAGTAAAAATGTAGGGAGATATGTTGAGAATATGAATTGAAAAAGTGGTTTTTTCTTTTTCCCCTCTAAAATTTGATGATGTAATATAATATTATTTTATTATTTGCACTATTATTTTATAATATTCCTTAGGAGGCACATTTTAGACCTCAAAATTTCTCTAATGGGAACCTAATTTTTGTGTCTCCCTATACATCTTAAGGTTTTGAGGCCTCTAGTGTTGTATATGGTCTCTTGTAAGTCTGACACTACAAAATATGAAACTCTAGAAGCTAACAGTTGCCAAAAACTACAATGCATAGAGCATACTAGATTGCACCTAGTTCCACATATATTCTCTCATGAGAATTTGATTTTATTTATTGTAATAAGGTGTTTGGGGAAATGGTTTACATTTTTGGGATAAGATTATATCCCTATAAAAACATGTGTAGGGATTGGAAGTTGAGAAGAATAAAATGTAAATGATAGTTTTCTCAGTGGAGTTTGGGAAGAAGCAATTGGCTTTAACAACTAGTTCCTAGGAGCTTGTAAATTACACTTGAACTGCATGGATTCCACTCGTTAGATGTTTATTATTCCTTCCACCACTATTCACTATTTTTTTATTTGTTGACAATATGTCTTATTTGTTAAGAATAGAACAAATTTTAATTTAATATTCTGTCGCCAAGACACTTTATAGGCACCATACTTGATTACATGGGAAACAATATCTAACAAAATTGCAGAATAATTATTTGAAGAAACATAGATAACAAGTGTATATGCTAGAAAAATGGTGAATGTACAAGGGTACAACTACTTGTTTTCATTCAAGTCATGAGAAAATGGTACGCATACAAGACATTTCACACTTTTGGTGGTTGAAAACTCTGTCTAGTTGTCATATGGGCTAAAATGGGTATATCACCCAATGTTAACTCATTTTAAGTCTAATAAATGCAATCAAGTCAATTCATAAGATGACCCAAATATTGTTTAAAGTTATCAAAAAAAAATAGCTAACAGACATAAAATATACTCTCAGTATATGAAAAAAAATGGGTGAGAAAATTTTTCTATTACATTGATGTGAGACACACAAATAGGACAAAGGCAAGGCAATCTTGTTGAATTATTTTCATTCTAAAGTCTACAATTTTTCTTCCCACTCCTCTTACCTTTCTTGCTTAATTCCCCTCAGAAAAATACAAAATTGAAATAAACAATGTGCCTTTAAGGTAAATGATAAAAATAACACCATACTTTTAATCCAATTACTGGGAAGAGGTATTGTATTTACTTACATGGTGAAAATTACTCATTTTCCTGTACCAATGTAATGTGATTGTATTTCCAATTTCATCTTTAATGAATCCCACATGTAAAGGTTGCAAATATTTTTTTCATTAATTAGTATCAATGAATAAGTTCCAAAGAAATTATCCATATGGAAAATGTATACATAGACAGTATATGACCTGATGGACATCTCCTATAAAATGAGAGAGAAATAGTAAAGCTTCTATTAAATTATCTACAAGTTATACAAATGGGTATTACCCTCCATTGGTATTTGAAGTATACCACATTCAAATATACTTCAGTGTGAAAGCACTTCGAGATGTAAAACACATGTCACATATATAGAACTCATTGTAAGATGACGACAATACAAGATAAACATACATTTTTTTCTATCGGCTTTGTTTCCATAATTTTTTTATCTGAGAAGTCTAATTTTTTATGGCACCTTCAAGCAACATGCCTATTTCTCCTTGGGAATTATGGTAATCCCTTGTTTAGAAGAAAACAGAAAAAATTTGAGATCTCTAATAAGGATGTTACTCAAATATTTCTTATAAGTTAAAATCCTTAATTTTATCATGAATATGAGATAATTATCTTGATCAATTCATGTTATACCCATCTTATGATGGTAAACACACAGATACATAAAATTAAAAAATTGGTCGGCTATCTGAGAGTATTTGACTAAAAACAAAAACCAAAACCAAAATTAAAGTAATTAATTATGAGATGTAGTTTGTATTAGATAAATAACTTACTGGAATAAAAATAAGAACACTTATTTTCCTTAATGTCAATGAAGTGTAACGGAATTGATTAGGGATATTTGAATCACATCTGATCAACCCACGAACAAAGAGAAGCAAGATCACCCTATGCATACTCAAGGTGCAGTTTCTTCACTTTAATTAATGCTTCTTCACTTAGGAGTGGCTGCACTTGCCTATAAAACACTAGTCGTTGTAAATATCAAAATGTATATGTAAGTATATATGTAACTTCAACAAATATCCTCATCTAGTTAATAGTCCTTGGAATCCCAACTAAACAACCAATTTTAAATATTGACTAGGGTTGATTGAGGATGCATGGTTTATTGTCCTTGTCTATTTAGAATCATTTAAAATTAAAGGCTATTTCTCATGTTCAGTGGTTATTTGGTTGAATTTTTTTTCCAATGATGGATAGAGAGGATGCTTAATGCCTTGTTTTTTGGGTAAGGTTGAGGATCCTTATGGTGGCCATTTACTTGGAAGGTGGTGTGAGGGTCCATGTTCAATTTTTATGGGATAGATGAAGGTGAGCCTTTTATCTTGTATCTATTAATCATGCATTTGTGATTTATGGAGAATTGTATTTGATGATAGGTATTATGGTAATGCTCTTCCTAATTATCAAGAAGGTAAGAAGAGTCAAGGAAATTGAATTGCTAGTTATTCCTTGATATCTGTTAAAGATATCTAGAATTGTGTGAGAGTTCGGTAGGGAAATTTATTCCTTAATGCTCTCATTCTCCTTTTCTTGGATATTTCCTTACTCATTTTTCATCATGGGATGATTATGTTGGAGTTCTCATTGAAAATGATACTCTCCTTGCCAACATAATTAAAGAAAGGATAAAATTTATTTCTCCAAAAAAATTAGGTCCAGGACAAATTCACACTTGGAAATAAGGTGAAACAAACCAAGACAAATACACACTTTCCAATAAGGTGAAACAAATTATATCATAATAATAACGTCTTGCATAATAGATTTGCTAGTTATTTTTTGAAGCAAAATACTCGCTTTGTCAATATGCCATGGAAGGTATGGAGATTTGGTTACTATGTAGTCCATTTATTGAATCCTTATATGCATTTAATGTGCAATCACTATTTTTGGAGTCAATGAATATTGGGTTGCAACTATGTTTCACCCCTTCATGTAAACACTCATTTTAGGTAAAATATTATTGTAGCCAATGAAGTGATAAGAAAATGAAAATAATAATGTTCATTATCACTGGAATATTCCACAGTGAAAGTAATCTACATTAATAAAAACCTTGTTAAACTCATAAAATAGTTACAAATTGTTTCTATTAGCCTCATTTCGTTGAATACATCCTCAAAAAATTAGGTGCCTAGGTATTATGATCTGTCAATCCAGGGCCTCCTTTATCTTTATCCAGTGAGAAAAAACTAGTAACAATCCATATTTGAATTTTAAGAGGAGTACTTTTTTTTATTCTTTGATTTGAAGATGAATCCTAAGTTTGTTTAATAGGGATATTTATTTCTAAATTATTTTTCCTCGATTCTAGTGCATCTTTAGTCATTAACACATGGAAATTGTCTATATCATGGTGGGTAGAAATTATTTTTGAGGGTTGTACAGAATGAATCCCATGTATTAATGAGGCTTGTGGATGGATTGGTTATTTGAAAAATCCATCATGATTAAGAGATATGGAATAAATGTAGTTCTATAATAAATATATTTTGAGGTTCTAGCATATCGAGGTAGGTTTTTAAATAGACCCTCATACTCTGGATCTAGGAATATAACTTAGTTCCCTATATTACTCCATCATATCTTCAAAAATAAATCTTTTTTTCAACTTGATAAGGCCAGTTCTTTCCCTAGTGTATCTAATTGAATACACATTGGAACATCGTTGATTGAAAGTCTAATATGTGAACCATGGATAGGTTGTGTTTCATGTGGGGTAGGAGGGAAGCCTAAAGGTAACCCTAGACACATTGCAAGAACTTAAAACTATTGTATGGGGGTGGGAGTATGCCCTCAATAACTCCACAATGAATTTGAAGGTGTGACCTGTCGTCGGGGTGGGGCGTTGGCCAAGAAACCATGTCTATGTTTCTTGTCATTGCTGCAAATATTTCTAGGTGTGGCAGTATGTACAAAGGAATTAGAAAGAGACGAGCATGCTTGGACCATTTATTTGATAGAAACTGATGAGAACTCAATCTCATCAACAATATAAACCCTAGATCTAAAATGAAGTAATATACCTGAGATAAATATTCACCCACATAAAAACATATAATAAGAGACAAAAGGAGAGAGAAAACTCTCCAAGAATAATATCTTGATTTATTGGGAGGCTATAGAACCTTTATCTACATTTACACCTCAAACCAACTCAAAATGCACATAATCCACATGTTTGTTTATTTAATTTCTTATTGAAAAAAAAAAATGAAATATCAATTGTCAACTTGAGAATTGTTTGGATGTTTCAAAAATTAAATGTAAAGTATATGCAGGCTATAACTTTCAGACACATTTGTTTTCTAACTTAATAAATTGTGTAGTGAATTTAAATAGAAACTTAAAGCTACACAAATGATGAGATTATAAAGCTAAAATATCTAGTTATTACAAGATGAATAATGAGGGTGATTTAATTTTCATATGTTTATAGAGTTAATTACTAAGATATATGGACTATAAAAGGATGGAAATCAAGTTGACATAGGGATGTTACATTTGGAAGAATCCCTTGAGGGGGATATAATTTTTTTTTAAATACTTGTTTAATCACAATTTTTTCATATTTAAATCTTAGCTATGTAATAAAGTATATGAAATAAGGGAGCAAGTTCAATCAATTGCAATGAAAACGTGAATAAATGGACATATTTTCAATATTTGGTAATAAAACAAATTCCTAATAACAATAACAAAAAATTGAATGCTAATTGTAATCTTACCATTTTGAGTTATTTGCTTATGATATTTGTTCCACTTCAACATTTGAATTGATAATAGTTGTCCTACACATATTCATGAGACCAATGAGGCAAAATTAGATTAAATTTTATCAAATATTAAATTTAATTGCATGAAAAAAAAATAATTAAAAAGAATTGGCTGCATGAATACCTAAATGAGATCCTCTCGGTTTCGAGCATAAATTATTGGAGTATTTTAATATTGGAGCCAACCTCCCTCCACTCGACGAAGCAAAACCAAATTCATCAATGAATTTTTTGTTTCTATATTGGATCGAGGGTGTTTTTCCCCAAAATTATCGAAATCCTAATTTATTCTCTACTTAACAGGGCCAACCACGTGAAGGTGGAAGCTCTTAGGGCCCAAGTACCAAATATATCTACTAGGAAATAGTTGAAAGAAAAACATTAAGATACATAAAGAAATAAATAGAAGACATTCATTCATTCATGCATTCATTCGTAGATCAAAAAAATATTTCATCATAATAATTTTAATCATAAATAATATCAAACAAGGTCATTCTAATTATATAACAAGTACAATAATTTATTATTCAATCTCTTTCTCATTTTTAGGAATTTAAAGAGGACATCTTCTTACCCCTCAATTATTATGGGCTCTTTATGTCTCACTCCTGACCTGGTCATATGTGTATGCTACTGTCAGGGGCATGGAGAATCAACTGCAATAAGAAAAAAATGTTATATTCATATCTATAGTATTACAAGTGTTTTATTAATAAAAGTAGTATTAAAGTTTTCTTTACCTACTTCAGTAGTGGAATAAGGCAGAGTAATTTTGGATGTGGCCATATATTCCTCCTCTTTTCTGTCCTCGGCCTATACATTCTCTAGAGTAGAAACAAGAAATGTTATAAATAAAACACCATTTGAATTTAAATAATTTTAATTGTAATCCATACTACAAATTTTTTGGCCCAATTTCCGACGACCAATTCGTCGCTTTTCCGACACATAGGCATCGCAAGAGCGACAGTTTGAGACAGGGAAAAACGTGGTTAGCCATTACGTCACAATTCCGACACTTCAATAAAGTGTCGGAATAGCAACACATTTTCTGATGTTTCTAGATTTCCGTCGCTCTTCTGACGTTATCCCAATCGTCGCTATTCCGACATCATCAAAGGCATTGCTATTCCGACATTAGCCAAACCGTCGGTCTACTGAAGTTATCAAAATCATCGCTAATCCGACGTCAGTTAAACCGTCGGTCTTCTGAAGATCCATAACTTTCAGTCTTCCGATGTTCCATAACGATCCATAACCATTGGTCTTCTGAAGAGCCATAACTTTCGGTCTTTCGACGTTTAAAGCATTGCTCTTCTGATGGTTTTAGCATCACTCTTCTGACAGATATAGAAAATTTCTTCCTACATTTATACTGTCACTCTTCCGATGAAAACAAAATGTTGCTCATGACGATACCTAAACGTCGCTCTTCCGACGGAAACTAAAAAATATTTAAAAAAAAAATATTTAGATAAATCCTGCCTTTTTGAGTTGCAGTTTTGCTCAAGATTTCTCAAGCAGCAATTGCACGATATTTTCTAAGTTATCATGATTTCGGACTAAAAATGTTTTATAGATTTCTTACAGAGTACTCCAAGACTTACATATGTACCGTGCATCCCAATATTCTCACTCCTGCCATTGTTAAAAGTCTCATCCTCTATTCCTAAACCAACACTAAACACTACCAACAGCCTCCGTAGCAAATGCAAGGATGGTTCATTGAAGGAAACATTGGGCATTTTACATGAAAGAATCCATAGAGGTCTACCAATTGATCCCGATACTTACGTTGCTCTTTTGCAAGCCTGTGTAGATATCTGTGCGTTATCATAGAGCAAACAAGTTCATGCCCACATCTTGATAAATGGATTTGAGGAAAATCTGTTTTTAGGATTCAAACTTGTGTTTGACAAAATACATGAACGAGGTGTGATTATATGGAATTCCATCATCAGAGAATATGATAGAAAAGGGATATGTGAGGAGGTCCTAAGGATGTATTATCAAATGCAACAAGAAGGGATAAAGCCAGACAATTTCACCTTTCCTATTGTGCTTAAGGTATGTGCTGTGCTATCAGCTCTGCAAGAGGGGAAAGAGATTCATCATCATATCATTAGAAATGGCTTTGAGTCTGATGTTTATGTGTGCACTGCCCAAGTTGACATGTACTCCAAGTGTGGCTGTGTAGAAGTAGCATGCAAGTCTTTAACAAAATGTCTAAAAGGGATGTGGTTTCATGGAGTGCAATGATTTCTAGGTTAGCCCAAAATGGATTTTCCAATGAAGCTTTAAGTATATTTCAGAAAAGGTAGCTGGCAGACATCAAACCCAATGTAATTACCATGGTTAGTGTGTTATCAACATGTGCCCATTTAGCAGATCTACAACAAGGTAAGTGGATCCATGATTATATTATTAGGAGTGGTTTTGAACTGAACTTTTCACCCATATGCAATAGGTAGGAATAAAGCTAGACCATGTAACCTTCATTAGTATATTATCTACATGCAGTTTTGCAACCTTGGTGGATGAGGATCTTCAATACTTTGAATGCATGAGTCAAGATTATGGTATTATGACTACCCTGGAGCATTGTGCTTTCACAATTGATCTTCTTGGTCGAGCTAGGCACATGAAAGAGGCACTCACCTTTATCAGGAAAATGCCAATAGAACCTGATGCTGGTGTGTGGGGGGCACTGCTTGGTGCCTGTAGAATTCACCACAATATTAAGCTAGGAAAATATGTTGCAAAACATATTATTAAATTAGAGCCTGATAATGCTGCAAACTATGTAATGTTGTCAAACATATATGCTATGCCTGGAAGGTGGGATGAAGTGATGAAGGTGACATTCACATTTAAAACTTGAAGCATTTACCAAATTACACAATGACAGTTATCATTGCTCCTGGTGTAATCCATAACCTACAACTCCCAGAAATGCCTAAAGAGAATACACACAACAATATTCAGGAGGGAGCAATAATAGAATAGCCAAAAGGAAACCCTGAAGTTATAACAAATATAGAGGCAAACCAGTCCTTTCTAGTTTTGAGGAAGATACAAGTCTAGCTTTTTCTCTTACAGTCAGTTGAAGATCCACTCCGAAGATGGCTAGTATTGCCCAACATACTCATTCATAACCAAATTGAAAATTTAATGTAGGCCATATAAGAAGACTATTTGAAATTAGAAGTGTAAGATACCCAATACCCCTGTTGCTAGTGCTATGAAACAGAGAAAAGACCCCAAAGCTAGATGGCACAAGGCTCCAGAATAGATCCTATGCAAAGTACCAAACTGAGTTTGGAACCACCATTTCTAACTGTTAATAATTTGACCAACAAATAAATAAATCAACAATGCTCTGTTGAAAATGCTTACCTAAAAATCCAATTGAATCAGAGATGAAAACCAGTGAAGTCCATTTTTGGCCTTAGATTCAACCCTTTCTTCATAATATATAATCCAATTTCCTTGCATTAAGATTATAATGTTTCAAAATGTCAGCAATGAATTGAGAGTAGCATGTGTGGGAATGCTATCAGCAATATCTGCCTATATATATATATATATATATATATATATATATATATATATATATATATATATATATGGTTTGGTGAAATGTCACATGTGTCCTAAATAGTAAATTTCTTGGAACATGAAATCATGCAAATATTGACGTAAATCATGATCCCACGGCATAGCTCGGAAGAAAATTTACTTTTTTTTTCTTTGCTTAGTCTCGAGGCCATGTTGGTGAGGCTTTCCACTTGTTGATTTAGGTCCCATATAACATGAAAATATTTGAGATCCTCAGATTGTAGAACCACTTTTTTTATTTTAGCTATGGGATGAACCAACTTTCTATCTGATGGGATTTTCAATTTGTTCATTAGATTATGAATTATGGATGAGTCCCCAATGGTTATTAGAGTCTTCATGCTGGATGCGTTTATAGATGTTATCCTCTAAATAAAATCATAAGCCTATGCCTGGTTGTTCAAGGCTGTTCTGACACCCTATTCATAATTCAATTCATGTTTCCCCTCAAGATCAAGGGTGATCCCCCTTGCACCTGCTGTTATGATCCAAAGACAAAAAACCATAAGTACACACCATGTACATCAACATGAGTGTGGATCACAACTTCAATACAGATAAGAAATATAAGGTAATAAATCCTTACAGAATAGGACCAAATACCAAATACATTCATACATCCCAAATCACATGAAATAACTCAATTGAAATATTGTACAATGATACTAGTCATGAAATCAATGAATATAACTTCTGCTTGTGGTTTCTCTGCATTGTTGATGCATCATAGGACAAAATAGACATTCTTAAGCTCAACTTTAGAGTATTTCCTGAAAGGTCAAGTCATTCCACCAAATCACAGTTAGTTTTAACTGGAAATGACTAGAAATAAGGGATGGGAAATTCAAATCCCTTTAGTAGTGCAAGAAAAGCAAGTTTTCTTATGAAATAAAGTTTGGTCGGGCATGAATTCATTGATTGAGAGTATTTTCCACAAATAGTTTGAACATTATTTTTTATGTAGGGTTATCAGTTTGATAGAAAGGGTTGATGAGTTCAAGATCTCTTTGTGTTACCTCATGAATTCCAAAGAGATCACTTCTCAGTGACTGTATTTCAATGGAATGTCCTTCAATACTGCTTATTAACTATGATTGTGATGTAAAAGTAAATTGGACAAAACAAAATCCCTGCTCTGGGCTGGCTGCGTCATACACAACATAATGATCATCTGTTTATATTAATTATCAATCATTGCTCATTTGAGCTGAAAGGATGACAAATAACCATAATAGACTAATGATCCATAAGCTAAGAGTTTTTTTTCTTCAGAAACTCTTCTAAGTCCTTCCCATCAAGATTTGAAGAAATCTTAAGGCTTACCTTGAATAATTTCTCATCTATGCTACCAAGTCCTCCTTGAAAATCAGAACCAGGTAATTGATGCCCTCCAGCATTAAAGGTAAAAAGGATTTTGAGAGATTTTATAGGCAAAGAAACAATAATTCCATTTTCTCCTTCTGAAATTCAGCAGCACTGTATAAGCTCTTTCGACCATCAAAAGCAGGGAGAGCATTGGATAGAAGAAAAAAATTCTCTTGAACTAATTTGTGTTTTAGACGCCTAGCCACCTCCTTGGATGGTTGTGGAGAAATCTCCACGTCATAGTGGAATATCTGTTGTGAAGGCTCGAATTGAACAAAGAAATGATTAACAAGAAGCTATATCAGAGCCCCTTCTTTTCCTCCAGAATCAGGCCTCCCTACAGCCACGAGAGGCATAGGATTTCTGGCAAAATCCTTGTCTACTTCTTCACTTGGTAGAATTTTTGGGAGGATAGTAATAACCATAAAATCAGTCAAGGAAGAAGTATCGGGTCCTGGGACCAACTCCATGTTCTCCATTAGGGAAACCAAATACTCCGGAGTTGAAAAGACATCAAAACCCAAAATGCCATTGGAGGAAATGTCGAAAAAAAATGTAAAAACCCTAAGGGTAAACTAAAACACATCGAAAACAAATAGCCATTGCTACAGATGAAAACTAAAACGTCTCGCAAATATAAGGGGAAAGCAACCAAATGAGCATATCAGCTAACGTAAACACACTGAAACCAGATACGTGTTGTTGCACGATGCAAACCAAAACTTCTTAGTTACATGTGAAAGATTAACCAAATGGGAATATCAACAAAATAAAACAAAGAGAAACCAAACAACCATTGCCGCGGATGAAAACAAGAACTTCTTAGAATAACATAGACAAAATAACCAAATGGGCATATCAACAAACCAAAACATATAGAAACCAAATATCCATTTCCGTGGAAGCCAACCAAAAATTCTCATAGCTAATAAAATGCACCATAACCAAATGGGCAGAAGTAGAAAGTAACAAAACCAAATGGGCAAAAAAATTACCAAAGAAACCTAAAGGGCATTGCATTATCATTGGATAAACACATAAACTTAACGAAAAACACTACATATTTAGGGCAATCCATTATAGAAATAAATATTTCAGTGGGACTATTGAGTGAATACATGGATTACCTTTTCTGGGGCATTTGACGGCATGTTCTTCAGAGTTCACCACTTTTCCTTGAATTTTACTTCTCCAAATCCCACTGCTATGGGGCTGAATGAAGGGCCTTTGAATCCGCGGGGCAGGCATTGATGTCTGTATACAAGGCACAAGACTATTATGAAAATTATTGTTGATCATCGGACCAAAGGCAATCGAGATCCGATGTATCAGAGCAGATTCTTTCTGTAGAAGGAAATAAATCACTAGACTTCAACCAAATGTATCAGAGTAGACCTACAGTAGGCACTTGGGATCAATTTCTTTACTTACTGCATCCTTCCTCCAAACCTGCGACGGTATGGCTGCATCCTTCCTCCAAACCTGCAATAGTATGGATGCATCTTTCCTCAAAACCGGCGAAAGTATGGCCGCATCCTCCCTCCTTCCCTGGACAAACCATGCAACCAAAGGGAAAGGAACGAGGGAAATTAAAACTTTTGATATTTGAAAATTTTGACATTTTGAAATGAAATACCTGTGTTTTTTTAAGGCCACTCAAATTCCATTAAATAAAATGTGTGAGACTTTTCTTGGGGTTAATAAGGGGTTTGGGTAAATAAGTGGTATTGTTGATTATAAATATATATTAATGAGGTTAGATCTAAGACATTTATTTAAATTATTAATTATATAAAATTGTTGAATTTTTATTTCATAAACTAGGGATTTTGGTTGATTTTTTAATCTAATTATGTGATATTAAAGATGAATTATGGTAACTTAAAAATAAGTTTAATGTGGTTAAAAGGGAAGTAGTAATGTTATGGTATGAATGATTATTTTCAATGAAATTTTTGGTTTAGTAAGGATAACTCATCTATGGACATTTTCCATGATTTTTAAGATGGAGTCAATATAGGAAAGGTGATACTTAAAGGGCTCCCACATGCTTTAGAAATTTTATATCTATTGGTTTATAAACATTAGAGGTGGAAAAATATCCTAAGCTCTAGAGCTAAGTTTGTTCCAACTTAGCTATATCTTGAACAACAAATTGTTGTTGACGTCAAGGATATGATAGAAATTTGGTAGGTTGTAGGGTAGTCTTGTCATGAAATAAATGTAATGTAGCTACTAGGTAGGTAGGGGGAACCATTTTGGTGGAACTTGGCCATAAATGGGACATCTATCCATGCATAGTTTTTAAGAACAAATACACCTAGTGGATTATCATTGTACGGGAATCACTTTAGGATCTAGGCTACTGTGCACACACTAACTAAAGGGATATTAGTGAAACCCACAAAATTATTATAGGTGCTTTTATATAAATAGGTGTTCTTGTGTTCTCATTGGTTAGTTATGGGCAAATGACAATAAAGTAAGAGAAGTTATAGGTGCTTTTATAGAAATAGGTGTTCTTGTGCTCTCATTGGATAGGTATGGGCAAATGACAATAAAGTGAGAGAAGGATTTGACTACTGTACAATTAGAGGAATGATTCCACACAAAAACAAGCGTGGTGCTGCATCACTTTCTAGGCTAAGGGATTTTGAAGGGGGTGTTGGTCGCTTTAATTGCTTTCACAATTCAAGCCCCACATAAATTGTCAACCCGAGGAAGTCTTTTTATTTCAAAGATAATCACGCACTGGATATGCTCAATTTCAAAAGCAGAAACAATGTTGTAGTAAAAAGCCACACAATTATTAATCTCACAAATCTACTGGTTCACACTCTGTTTAATCAAAGCTGAAGCTACTTAAGTTATAGCAGAAATAATTTCTATGTTGCAGTTATAATCCAAACAAAGGAAGACCAATCTGCAAGAAAATAAATCAATCAACCATAGCAGGAACAGGACCCTATTCCTTAGTTAGGAACTCCAGCACCTGCTGCCTGACACTTAATCACACTGTAGGAAAGGTAGCTTCAAGAGACCAAGACCCTATTCCCATGAACAGGAACCTTCAGCACTTGTTCTCTTGTTTCTAATCACACTGCAGGAAAAGGAAAGCAATGAATGGGAGCATGACCCTATTCCTTTATACAGGAATCTTCAGCACCTGCTTCCCAGCATCATACATTCATACAATTAATAGAAATGGATTTCTCAACTTCCAAGAGTGAATGCATTCAATATATGCAGCGCTAAAGAAACAGAGTATCACTGAACTTGTGTAACTAATGCCCAACAACAGAATTAAAGTGAAGTGCAAACAACATAAAGAATTAAACAAATTACAGGAACCAAAGGGTGAATCTTGTGAGGAAGGCGGGCCCTTTCCCTCTCACAAGATTCCCCAGGGGAAAGAATTAAATTGGAACGCTCAAAAGAAGAATTTATTCATCTGTCAAAGTAAATGATACATTACAGATGGAGACTAGCTCCAGTTCTCACACACTGTTCTCCTGTAGCTTTACAAAAATGAAATCTCTACTAATGATGATGTCTCCTCTTTTTAAAGAGGAGACATCTTTTACAATTTACATGAGAGCAAATCTACGTTATCCCAAATCTGTGTCTCTTTCTCAAAACGGGACTATTCTGTTCTTCCAAAAAAAGATACTGTTACAACAGAGATAACAATAATGCTATCTTCAGGATAATCCAGGTAACGTGTCTTCATGCTGTTACTACTATTCCACAAAAGGTTCTTCCAGAATCGCAAATTACGCATGACGGAATTTGCGTGCTTGACGACTGTTTCAGCAACTGAGTCAGCTGTTTCAGCAACGGCCGCTTATTCCTAGTAACGCATATAACTTATCTGCGATATTTGGACTTATGTTAGCAACGATGCACTTCAATTAATGATAAAATATAAGAGTATTATGGAATTAAATGTAAAACAGATTAAACATATAATAAAGAAGAGGATTTTATATACCTTGGGATAAAGTAGATGAAAGTGATAATGAAATCCTTTCTAATCATGGTTATAAAAGTAAAATGGTGTCAAAGTATATAGCAAAAATGATACATAGTGGAGTCCTAACATCCCCCCCAGCTAAAAATGTTGCATGTCCTCAGGCAACCCCTAGTCTGAATCAGAGTCTGAGTACTGGGACTGAGCATGCAAATTACTCAAGCAATAGCTGGAGAAGGTGGCATCTGTAGGAGCTCTGAATCCACTGTTGTTCTGCAAGTTTTTCCATGCCGAGGCTTCATCTCTGTCAGTCAACTGGTAATGACACTGATATTTCTCTGAAGGCAGCCATAAAATTGGAAAATGGAAATGATACCCAATCCAATTTACTCCAGAACGTTGAATACAACCAATGTAATTAGAAACCCTGGATAATGCAGCTTGAAGATTATGAGGGTTAAAAGGGTGATAATCCTGTCTTTCTTTACATGACTGCTGCCAAAACATAACATTGGCCTTCAATGCAGCGGTACCCTTTACTCTAATCTGCTGTTGACACTTAGAAAGTGTTGAAGCCTGTAACTGCTGTATATACCTCTGCATTCCTGGCTTCTGTAAGAATTTATGATATTGTGCTATGAACATGGCTGGTCTTAAAGGTTCTGGTCTGATCCACAGGAGTCTATTCTCCTCATTATGATTGCTGGCAGTGAACGCAGTTTTCCAAGTGAGCTGGTTAGACAAAAATGAAACAAATGCCCTTATTTGTATATCTCCTGCAATTGGAATAAGATTAACTCTTCTATTGTCGGGAATGGCCTCATTATGAAGGTAGAGTTCGCATAGAAAATGCTGATCACTCTCGGAGGCTTCATTAAAAGTCTCAACAAATTTCTCTGAAGTAATTAACTCATATGGTCTGCCATCTTTTATTGCTTTTAATTGAAGATAAACTAATCATTCAGAAAGAAAGAGAGAGTAGTTTACAGAGGGTTTGCGTGTAGCCAACAACTTCTGGACTAATGAAAACATCAAGGCCATCTTTTCCTTAGATTCCTTGACTTCCTTTTTGGAGTCCTTGAGCTGTTGCATCATTTGATCCCAACTATCCCAGTTGGCATATACATGGTTCTGCCATTGTAACTTATGCTGGCGTAATATTATATCTTGCTCCTCAGCATATTGCTTCTTCCATTTGTTCATCTGTTCCAATTGATTCCATGGCAAGGTCTGTGTTCTGGCATCAGTACTGGGTTGGGACGTTGTTTGAATGGCTACACTGACTGACTTAGAACGAGATATCTGTGATGATGCTTCTGTCTGAGTAGCTGCATTAACTGATAAAGGACGAGATATCTGTGGTGGTGCTTCTGTCTGAATGGCTGCATTAACTAGCAAAGGACGAGGTATCTGAGGTTTGATTTCTTTTTCTTCCTTTATAGAGAGCCCTACTGGTTCTTGTGGAGCAGTAGGGCATCCCTCTTTTATTCCAGCTGATGTAGATGCCTCTGATAATTGAATTTTAACTAGTTTGTAGCCTGCCTCCTGGTAAATGTTGCCACACTCATGGCACATGTATTCCTTGCATGGCTCCTTATTTTGCGTTGAGGCTGTGTGTGCTAACATATAGAGATTCAGTTCTCTATCAAAAGCCTCTCGTGCCAAGGTTAATTCATTCTTGTAGGCTTCCAATTCATACTTCAAGAATTCATTCTCCTCCAATAAAGATGTCATAGTATGTAAACCCTGTGTACTGGTTGATTCTGCTGGGGTAGTCTGTTGTTGCACAGCCGTAGCTGGTTCTTGTGGGACAGCTACTGCTGGTCTCCCACTATCATCATGCTTGGTGTATTTTTGTACCACAGTGGCTGGTTCTTGTGTTTCAGCCTCTGGGTAAGTGACTGGTTCTTGTGTGACAGTCACTGTTTGAGCCATAAACAATGCCGTATTATCCCGAGGCACTGGTTCTTGTGTGGCAGTGCCACCGGACGAGACGGGTTGGGGGGTTTGAAATGGGGATGAAGATTGGAGTTTTAACAGAATAGTGGCAGGGTCAGGGGAAATGGAGGTGAGTCCTGTCTCAACAGTCATCTTCATTTTTCTTTTTGGTAGGAAGGCAGAAAAATCACTGCCTTTCCTTTTCTTTGAGGGGGAGGGTTCTTCTCTGGGGGAAGGGCTTTCAGAAGAAGTGAGGATTTGAAATCTAGCCCTTGTCCGTCGTCTGGAGACTGAGACTGTTGGAGTTATTTTCTTTTTAAAAGTGGGTGGGGAAGGGGGTGTTAGAGAGTCGTCACTAGGGATAGAAATAGTGGGGACAGATGACTCTGCTAGGTGGGGCGAGCTCGGGGTTGGGTCAACTGGGGAATATGGAATATCGTCCTGCTGTCCTTCATAAGGAATTTCAGGAGTATCATGAGAACTTTCGGGTTGTTGGGACGTTTGAGCCTGCTGAGGAATTTCAGGCAGTTGGGGAACAGGGAGTGGGACATGCAGAGGGGGATTTTGCTGAGCAAAACCCCTCTGTATCAACAACTGGCATAAACGGTGGTGGGTGAGGGATAACATTGGGAATTTAGAGCGTCTACAATAATAAGACATGTTTCTAATACAACCAAGCAAATAATAGGGGATATTAATCAGTCGTCCATTTCTCAAATGATTCATCAAGACAAAATCGTGATTGTACACTACCTGGTAACGCCCTTCACACGTTAAGTAGTGTTTGATGAATTCTGCCACCGATGGCCATGGTTGAGGAAGTGAGTGCAGACTAACCCCGCGGCCTTTGAGTTCCACTGGCTCATCTGGACGAAGAAAATATTGCTGCGCATTGAGAATAACCTGCTTTCTGCTGAACCAGCGAGTACCAATAGCTGGTAATCCTGATACCTGAACTATGTCCTCCTCTGTTACTGAAATGCGAACCCCTTGAACCACTGAAAAATCACCTTGAAGGTTTTTTGCAAACTCTAAGACTTGTTCCTGGTCAAATTCACCCAATCTTTCAAAATATACTGTCCATCCCGCTTGTTGGAAAATCTGATAGGCTTCGGGAAACAATTGAAGAAGATTTATGGAGCCGGGCTCATGTCTAATGGCCGACCCTCCCATGGCTGTAGCTTTGAGTTATACGCAGAGGCACAAAACATAGTAAACACAGACCCTGATCGCGCTAGTTGTTGCAACAGAGGCTGCAAGGTCCAAATGACGGCGGAAATGGATATGACAAGGGACAGAGGCTTGGTAAATGCGAAATGATTGTTCAATTTTTGAAATTCCCCCCCTACGTATGGTGTAATGATGATTGGGCGTGTGAAGATCTGTAATCATTATGAATGAAATCCTCTCTTTAATATAATTTAACTAAATTACATTTAAACCTCATACCTTACATTTTTTTACCTTTGGTTTAATAATTCGAAGTGTCGATTGCTTCAAAATGGCTTAATGTACATGGAAGAATCTGTAGATTTCTTTGAAATTTAGAGCAGGAGTGTAACTGGATCTGGTCAGTGCTGAATAATTTTTCACCAGAAGGATCTGAAGTATAATCGTGGAGAACCAAAAAGCTTATATAACAGTGAAGAGAAATGATGTTTTAATGATAACAGGTTGCTGAAACAGGTGTTTCAGCAACGGAAAAAATGAATGGTACATTGCTGAAACAGGTGTTTCAGCAACGGGAAAAATCAAAGAAATGGGATAAATGACTTGGGTCTGTAAACAGTAGGGAAAATATTTGATGGGGAATAATTTCAGCAGTAAGGGATGGGAAATACTGACTGAAGGAAGATATTTCAGGGATGGTAGGGGTGGGAAAAATGGAGAAATGGGAATAATGTAGGAATAGGTATGAAGGGATATTGCTAGGAAATGGGGTAAAATGATGGGAACAAGCTTCTGTGATTGAGGCTTCAAATCTTCTTATGATGAATCTGTCCTCCTTGATGAGCTTTTCCAGAATCTGCAAAATTCCATTGTAATATGCCAATCCTTGACAGGGATTATTAGTGCTAAATCTAATCTAATACTAAAAATACAGTGCAGAAAATTAAATGCTGTGAGGAGCAGAAGACTCCCCTAGAAAAAGATAATAAATATCAGTCATGCAAGCAGTCTTGAAATCCTCTTTAGAAACAGGGCGCTGATATAGACGGAGCCTATGACCATTGACTAGTAGAGGTGTTTTAGAATCATCAATTGTTAAAAGTCTTACCGTTCCATTTGGGAAAACAACATCTACCTCATATGGTCCAAGCCAACGTGTACGTAGCTTACCCTAAAAATTTTCAAACCGAGAGTCATACAACAAGGCCCAATTACCTTTTTGGAACTGCTTGTGTTTGATCATTTTGTCATGCCACTTCATCCTTTGTTGCTGTATCATGGTTGTTTGATGGATGGCATCTAATCTCTTTTTATCCAACTCCAGAAGCTGCTGCAACCTAGCTGTCTGCACATCAGTCAAATCAAGATTAACAGCTAAAGCAGTTCTTAAAGTTTTAATCTCGAATTCCACAGGAAAAACAACATTTTTACCATAAACCAATTCATAGGGGAAAAACCTGTAGTGTTTCTCCAAGTAGTTCTGTAAGCCCATAATGCCTCAGGGAGCCTTTGGGACCAATCCTTCCGGTTGTCCTTCACTGTTTTAGTTAGAATGGCTTCTAAAACTTTATTTGTGCTTTCCACCTGCCCATTGGCCTGGGGGTGGTATGGTGTAGTCATTCTATGTTTAATATGATATTTGTGAAGGGTAGATTTAAAACCATGAGAATTGAATGGAGGTCCTCCATCAGTAACTAGCTCTCTAGGAATTCCAAATCTAGTGAAGATTTCTTCAAATAAGAAAGCTAGGACAGCCTCTTCATTGGCTCTAATAAATGCTTTAGCCTCCACCCATTTAGTCATATAGTCTGTGCAGACTAATATATAAGTTCTTTGATTGGATGGAGGGTTAATGGGTCCTATGAAATCCAAGGCCCATCTTTCAAATGGTTCAGAAACTACCTGGGGGTTTAATGGCATTTGGTCTCTATGATTGGGTTGACCCATTCTCTGGCAGCTGTCACAAGCCCTTACATACTTCTTTGCATCCTTGAATAATGAGGGCCAATAGTAACCCATCCTCAAAATTTTGTGTGTTGTTCTCTTATCAGCAAAATGCCCTCCACAAGGGCCATCATGACAAGCTTTCAGTATGTCATACACTTCATCTTCCCTAATGCATCTTCGGATTTCCTAATCAAGCCTAGTGTAGAAAAGACACCCACTTATCCAGCTATACCTGGCACTTTGTTGAACAATTCTTCTCTTTTCTCCGTATGACAGGTGTGATGGTAATTTTCCTGCAACCAAATAATTAGCAATATCCGCATACCATGGAGAGTGAGCAGAAACTGCAAACAAATACTCATCAGGAAAAGAATCATCTACTGGAATATCATTGTCAGTTTTTAACCGTGAAAGGAAATCTGCCACCACATTTTCTTTACCAGGCCGATCTACAATTGTGATATCAAATTCCTGCAATAATAATAGCCATCTGGTAACTCTAGCATTTGTGACAGATTTGTTCATTAAATACTTAATAGCTGAATGATCAGTGTGCACAAAAGTAGAATAACTAGTGATATAGTGTCGGAATTTATTAATGGCATAGATTACTGCAAGAAACTCTTTCTCGGTAACTGTATAATTAAGCTCAGCAGGGGTCATATTCTTACTAATAAAGTAGATAGCATAAGGAAGATGATTTTCCTCTTGTCCCAAGACAGCTCCAATTGCAGTGTCAGAAGCATCAGAAGATATGTGAAAAGGGAGGTTCCAATCAGGCCCCCTTAAAATAGGATCAGTAGACAACTGATGCTTGAGTTCTTCGAAAGCTTTCTGACAAGAATTAGTCCACTTAAATTCAGCATTTTTCATAAGCAACACAAATAATGGAGAAGCTATTTTAGAGAAATATTTAATAAATCTTCTGTAGTATCCAGCATGTCCTAGAAAACTTCTCACATCAGTTTGAGTTTTAGGAACAGAAAGATTCTGAATGACCAATATTTTAGATGGATCTACCTGAATAGCTTGAGATGAAATAAAATGTCCAAGCACTATTCCTTCACTCATCATCATATGGCATTTTTCGGTACTTAAGGAGAGGTGAGCTTGTATACATCGTTTAAGTACTTTCTCAAGGTTTTGTAATGCATCTTCAAAAGACACACCATAAGGAGTAAAATCATCCATAAATATTTCCATAGAATCATTCAGCATATCAGAAAATATTCCTATAACAGCTCTTTGAAAAGTTGCTGGAGCATTACATAGCCCAAATGGAAGAACTCTATAGGAAAAAGTTCCCCAAGGGCTGGTGAAAGTGGTCTTGTCTTGGTCTTGGGGTGCAATTCTTATCTGATTATACCCACTGAACCCATCTAGAAAAGAAAAGAATTTCTTCCCTGCCAGACTATCCAACACCTGATCAATGAAGGGTAAAGGAAAGTGATCCTTTTGAGTAGCTTTGTTTAGGGCTCTGTAGTCAACACATACTCTCCATTTCCCGTTTTTCTTAGGGACAATTACTAATGGGGAAACCCATTCACTGTCAGATATAGGGTATATAAATCCTGCATTAAGCAATTTTTGAAGTTCTTCTTTAACAATTTCTCGTAAATTAGGATTCATTCGTCTTTGGGGTTGACAAATAGGTCGGCATCCCTCTTTAATGTAAATTCGATGAGTACATAATTCAGAAGAAATACCTTTCATATCCGTGTAATCCCATGCAAATGCCTCCTTATATTCATGCAATAACTTCATTAATTGCTGTGTTTCAGCATCTGTTAGATCAGGATTTATGTTTAATGTCTTGCCAGGTTCAATTTCAACTGTTATACTTTTAGATGAGATGGTGGTTAAAGTCTGAGATGAGTCTTCAGATTCAATCTTTTCTTGTGTATCAGTTTCAAAAATTGCAGTTAATTGATTGTGTGTTTCAGCAATGACAGAAGAAGGTTCACAAATAAAATTATTAATTATCTCATCCTCTGTATTGTCTTTAAGAGTTAAATCTTGTCCAATAGTTAGAATAGGCTGAACAACATTATCATCATAATCCATCCATATAGAATCTTCATTATTAATTATTGGTGTAGCATGAGGATAAAGAGTAAGCTGTTTTGTTTCATAACCATTAGAAATTGTCATTGAACCAGATCTGCAACTGATAAAAGCATCAGCTGTGGCCAACCATGGACTTCCTAGAATTAAGGGGTGTCCCCCCAGCTTTGTTTTAGTCTGCAATACAACAAAATCAGCTGGGTATTTCCAGGATTCAACTGAAATAAGTAGATCCTCAACAACTCCTTCAGGTTTAACTGTAGAACGATCAGCCAACTCTAGAATGGTGGGTGTATCTCTGATTGTGTTATTCAGCTGTAACAATTGTGAAGTTTCAAGAGTCATTATGTTAATTGCAGCACCTAAATCTACTAGAACTTGGGGAATCATTGTTTTACCAATCTGAACTGTCACCGTAGGATGGCCGGGATCACCATATTTCACAGGAGGGGCTTTTCCGGACATTAATGCAGACAAGTCACCCATCACATGTACTGTAAGGGGGTCCTTAGTTTTCCTACCAGGTTTCTTAACACAAATATCCCTTAATGTTCTGGCATAAATTGGTACATCTCTTAATGCTTGTAAAAGTGGAATTTTAACATACAAATTTTGTAATTCCCCTAGAAGATTAAAAGCAGGTGTTTCAGCTGTTCTGGTTAAAACCAAACGCTCGGGGAATGGTGGTTCTGTTATTTCAACATTTTTGTTAGAAGGTGGTTGTGCTTTCTTATGTTTCTCAGTTTCCTCTTTATCAGAATTAGAAGAAGTTATGTCATCAATAATAGGCTCTACTATTTTTCCAGATCTCAAATGAATATCGTTACATTGCATAGTAGGAAATATAGACTGATTCTGAATATCAATGACTTGCACAAATTTATTATTGGGGTTAGGATTTGGTTGCACAGGTAGCTGGGGTATCATTTGGTTATTTGGCGGAACATTTGATGGCAGAGGAAGTGGTTGTTGGAATTGAGGCAATTGATTTGGATACGGGAGTGGTTGACTTCTCCAATTTGGATTCCAAGGGTTAAAAGAAGATGGCTGCTGTGGAGGCCAAGGAGTCCACATTGAAGGATCAACAAAGGGAGGGTTTGATTGCTGCATGGGTGGGAAATTCATTTGGTTGAAGGGTGGGTATTGCATTTGATTGAAGGGAGGGTAATTTGTTTGGCCAAAAGCAGAATAATTGTTCCAACGATTAAATGGCATACTAGGGTTCATACCTTGTCCTTTTGGTTGCCATTGTCTTCTTTGAGTTAGCAGGTAAACTGCTTCAGCTTCTTCTTCCGTTGGCTGTAATGCTCCCTTTATTCCTGGTAGAGATGGACATTGTTTTGTCTCATGATCTTTCTCACAAAGGGTACAAATTGGTATTTTATCCATTGGGCATTCCCTTAGTGGATGTTTGTCTCTACACTTCGGGCAAAAGACAGCCAGAGTTGCTTCCGCTTCAGCCTGCTTCTTCTTAACCTGCAAAGTGTCAATTTGTGAAGCAAAGGAGCTTAACATCTCAGTTTTAAATTCCTCAAGTAAATTACCTATTTCAGCTCTTGTTGCTCCACCATTGGCTGATTTCTGCACTCTTGAATAGGTGGAATCTCTTGTTCTGTTTCTTGCAGCTCCCCTAGAACACCTCTTAGCAAGTTCACAAATCTCATCATATGATTCCTTAGATATATCTCCTTTGGCAAGCATGTTTAACATATCTAAACAATCATCCCTTAAACCTTTAAGTAATATTGTTTTGCGAATTTCCTTACTTATATTCGGATGATCAGATCTCTGTATATTGTACTGCAGCCTTTCTATATAGTCCTCCGGACTCTCATCCGTCTTTTGTGTCATATTGAATAGTTCATCCTTCTTTTCTCTCGTCCGGCAGTAGTCTTGATATTTATGCAGAAATTTCTGTTTCATCTGCTCCCATGTTATGATCACCTGACTTCCAAGGCTCATGAACCATCTTAAAGCATTCCCTTTTAAGGTGGCTGGAAACAATTTCAACTTCTGAGCATTAGTAACATAATCATAACTTCTGCATAATATATCAAATTCAAAAAGAAATTCATCCGGATCCTCAGAGGATAAACCATGAAAGTTAGGTAAAGCAGACAATGGAATATTTTTCATAGGAGTTATCCCTGCAGGAAGATCACTGATAGGAAATCCCAAGGTAGAGAGGGAATTTTTATTCCTTCCTTCTTCTTCAGGATCTACACGTCCTCCACCAAAGAAACCATCATTGTTTCCTTCCATTGTTGGCTCTCCTACTGCACTTGCTCGATCGTCAAGATCTTCTATTGGCTCTTCGATGTTTTCTATCGGTCGTCCAACGCTTTCTATTATTTCCTCAATGTACGCTGCTGATTTACTAACACTTTCCTCTGACTCTCCAGCACTGACTGCTGGTTATTCTATATTTTCAGGACCCACAACTTCCTCTGTTCTGTAATCTGATTGAGGGGAGTGCTGAAATTTTGATTTTCGAGAACTTAATCTCTGTGATGATTCAGCCTTTGATACAATCTCGTCAATAAAAGTTTTTCTTCCTCCCCTTCCTTTGCCTTTGCCACCTGTGGGGTTAGTTTTCTTCTGGTTTCCCGCGTCCTCTCATACAATCTGCACATTTAAAAGAAAAGATTAATGCTTTTGAAATCTATAATTACCTTCCCCGGCAACGGCGCCAAAATGTTGGTCGCTTTAATTGCTTTCACAATTCAAGCTCCACATAAATTGTCAACCCGAGGAAGTCTTTTTATTTCAAAGATAATCACGCACTGGATATGCTCAATTTCAAAAGTAGAAACAATGTTGTAGTAAAAATCCACACAATTATTAATCTCACAAATCTACTGGTTCACACTCTGTTTAATCAAAGCTGAAGCTACTTAAGTTATAGCAGAAATAATTTCTATGTTGCAGTTACAATCCAAACAAAGGAAAACCAATCTGCAAAGAAAGAAATCAATCAACCATAGCAGGAACAAGACCCTATTCCTTGGTTAGGAACTTCAGCACCTGATGCCTGCCACTTAATCACACTGTAGGAAAGGTAACTTCAAGAGATCAAGACCCTATTCTAACGGTGGAACTCTTCGTGACTTGTTCTCTTGTTTAATCACACGCAGTAGGGTGTTGTGGCAATGAGTGAGAAAGCGGTGGACTATTCCTTTATGCAGGAATCTTCAGCCCTGCCTCCCAATACCATACATTCATACAATCAATAGAAATGAATTTCTCAACTTCCAAGAGTGAATGCATTCAATACATGCAGCGCTAAAGAAACAGAGTATTACTAAACTATGTAACTAGTGTCCAACAACAGAATTAAAGTGAAGTGCAAACAACATAAAGAATTAAACAAATTACAGGAATCAAAGGGTGAATCTTGTGAGGAAGGCGGGCCCTTTCCCTCTCACAAGATTCCCCGAGGGAAAGAATTAAAGTAGAGCGCTCAAAGGAAGAATTTATTCATCTGTCAAAATAATTGATACATTACAAATGGAGACTAGCTCCAGTTCTCACACAATGTCCTCCTGTAGCTTTACAACAATGAACTCTCCACTAATGATGATGTCTCCTCTTTTTAAAGAGGAGACATCTTTTACAATTTACATGAGCGAATCTTTTTGTATTCAAATCGTTTTCTTTCCCAACAGACTATTCTGTTTCAAGAAAAGACAAGTTAGTTACAACAGAGACAAAACAGGAATGCTATCTTCTGCAGATGATCCAAGTGCTCGTGTCTTCGTTGCCGTTGCTTCATGGTAATTTTTTGAGATCAGAATGATGTGATGACGGACTTGCGTGTTTCGATGGTCGTTTCAAAGAATCGAGTCACTCGTTTACAAAGAACGGCGCTTGTTCCT
The DNA here is from genome assembly GCA_034641835.2 of Pinus albicaulis. Lineage (NCBI taxonomy): Eukaryota > Viridiplantae > Streptophyta > Pinopsida > Pinales > Pinaceae > Pinus > Pinus albicaulis. Next base: position 233,963,906 of record CM076577.1, read on the forward strand.
AGCAACGCATATAACTATCTGCGATCTTTGGACTTGTGTTAGCAACGATACACTTCAATTAATGATAAAATATAAGAGTATTATGGAATTAAATGTAAAATAGATTAAACGTATAATAAAGAAGAGGATTGTATATACCTTGGGATAAAGTAGATGAGAAATGATAATGGAATCCTTTCTAATCATGGTTTAAAAAGTAAAATGGTGTCAAAGTATATAGCAAAAATGATACATAGTGGAGTCCTAACAGGGGGTTCCCCCACTATATGACTTGAAGAAGAGAATGGTCATTCCATATGCTCTAAAAGTGTTGAGGCTTCAGCCAAGTCACAAGTATCGTCTGTTAGGAAGGTTTTCCAAAGAAGTTGGTTGGCATCACTATGACACTATTACGAAATTAGAAGGGAAGAGAAAGGCAAAGGCTCAGGTATCATATGAGAGAAGGAAGAAATTGGAAAAATTGAGATCAAAAGTAGTGGAGTTAGCCGAAAAGTAGCTTGCCCTAGAGATGGAGCTCTTAGCTTCAATAAATAATTAGATAAGCTGCATGTTGTGCTCAATGAAGCAGTGAATTTTCAAAATGACAAGAAAATATTTCTAAATATGAGGTTTTTGACTAGAAAGATATAACAACTCAGAAATAATTACACTGTTGATACAATAATAATATAATCCACAAACAACCTTCTAATATTCATGATTTGAGTATATAAGGAATTAGACAGAAGTAAGAACCTGATAAGTAGCAAGGAAATGAACGATTTAGGTGCATTTAGGGGTTAGGGGTCGAATAATGAGTTAGTAGTCAAGGGATTAGGGATTGGGGGCTTAGGGGGCCCGACCCAAATGCATTTGGGCGGGTACACTCAACCAAAACGACCCGACCCGAATGGGTTTGGGCGGGTGCCCTCAAACGAAACAACATGGCGCACCCGACTGAATGAAGGCACAAGGGAGAAAATGAAAAATGGGCCACACAAATGTGCACAAGGCACTCGTGTGATCACAACTTAGCAAATTTAATGTGACTACCCTCAAACTAAACGACCCAACCTGAATGCGTTTGGGCGGGTGCCCTCACCCGTTGCGACACGACGCGCATGACCGAACGAAGGAACAAGGGAGAAAAAGGGCCACACTAATGTGAAAAAGGCACCTGTGCAATCACAACTTAGCAAATTTGATATGACCACCCTCAAATGAAACAAATTGACCCAACTCGAACATTTTTGGGTGGACACCCTCACATGGCACGCCCGACCAAACAAAGGCACAAGGGAGAAAAAAGCAAACGGGCTACACGAATGTGCACAAGGCACCCATGTGGTCACAACTTAGCAAATTTGATATGGCCGCCCTCAAACGAAACATCCTGACCCGAATGTGTTTGGGTGGGCACCCTCACACGACACACATGATCGAACAAAGGCACAAGGGAGAAAATGGAAAATGGGCCGCACGAATGTTAAAAAGGCACTTGTGTGGTCACAACTTAGCGAATTTGATACAACCACCCTCAAACAAAACAACCTGATCCAACCCGAACGCGTTTGGGCAGGCGCCCTCACACAACGCGCCCGACCGATCGAAGGCACAAGGGTAAAATGGAAAACGAGCCACATGAACGTGCACAAGGCACCCCTGCAGTCACAACTTAGAAAATTTGATACAGCCACCCTCAAATGGAACGACCCAACCCGAATGCATTTGGGTGGGCGCCCTCACACGGCACGACATGAGGTGCACGACCCAATGAAGGAACAAGAGAGCAACCAACAAACAGGTCACACGAATGTGCACAGGGCACCCTTGCAGTCACAACTTAGCAAATTTGATACGAGCACCCTCAACCGCAACGACCCAACCCAAACGCGTTTGGGAAGGCACCCTCAACCGAAACGACCCGACCCAAACACGTTTGGGTGGGTGCCCTCAACAGAAATGACCCGACCTGAACGGGTTTGGATGGGCACCCTCAAAAGAAACGATGCAGTGCACCCGACCACGAAAGCACAAGGGAGCAAATGAAAAACGGGCCGCACGAACATGCACAAGGCACCCGTGTGGTTACAACTTAGCAAATTTGATACGACCACCCTCAAACGAAACGAGTCGACCCAAATGTGTTTGGGTGGGTTCCCTCACACGCGGGCGCGACACGGTGTGCACGACCGAATGAAGGCACAAGGGAGAAAACAGAAAACAGGCCACACGAACGTGTAAAAGGCACCCGTGTGGTCACAACTTAGCAATTTTGATATGGTCGCCCTCAAACGAAACGACCTGACCCGACCCGAACGCGTTTGGGTGGGTGCCCTCACACAGCGCACCCAATCGAACTAAGGCACAAGGGAGAAAATGGAAAACGAGCCTCACGAACATGCACAAGGAACCCCTGCGGTCACAACTTAGTAAATTTTATATGGCCACCCTCAAACGAAACGACCCAAATTGAACGCATTTGGGCGGGCACCCTCACACGACGCGTCATAGCGCGCACGACCGAACGAAGGCACAAGGGAGAAATCGGCAAATGTGCTGCATGAACGTGCACAGGGCACCCGTGCGGTCACAATACTCTTGAAGGTACAATATGTATTAGGGACTACATTGATGTGATAGATTTGGTGGATGCATCCGTGAGCCTTAGTTTATAATGTTCATCCTAGTGAAGTAGAGTTATATAACGTTGGCTCGGGAAAGGGTATGTAATCTATAACTATAGTTTTTGCATATTGTTTTTATTATGTCGAGTCTAATTTATTTTAGACCTTTTTCTTACCTCTGCCATTTTGATGTGGACAAGAGGTACTTAAGGAGTGTTTGAAAAGTAATAATGAAATTTAATATTAGATTATGATTGAAAAGTTATGCATTAATATTGGTCTAAATGGAAATAATGGGGATGTGGACATAAAATTGTATTGTCTTGTGCAACTTGAGGCAGAAGAATAATAGTCTTTGTTCCCCATAAGGAATAAAAATCGAGTGTTGGAACACAAAATTAGATAAAAATTGTGATTTGATACCACAAATAGGGAGCCAAAAGAGCTTGGAAATAGAGGGGGAGAGGTTTGAGCTAGGGGAGCTACCTACACAAGGAGGAGACATAAAATTTATCGAAACATGGAAAGAGACAAGCTGGAAGAAAGGGAGCGAGTTGTCCAACTAAGAAAAAAAGCAGAATAGAACTAAGGGTACCAAAGAAGTTAGTATTTATGCAGGGGAAATTGTGCATATGAAAATTGTGCGAGACTTGGGATGCATGAAGCTACACCAGTGATGGTGCCCTCAACATTGTAACACCTATTTTCATGGAAAAGGTTGCAGGATGCACACAGGGTGGTGAAGAAGCTTGAAATTCAAAGATGATAAATTCAACACCCATTGGAAAAAATTCCAACTTGACATCTTGAGATTTACAAAAATCCATTGACAACCTAGAGGGGAAATTTCCCAACTTCTTACTGCATAGGAGGAAACTGAGCCAAGAAAATACAAGAGAATTCCCCATGTTTTCGCTTTGAATGATATGAGCAAGACAACGTTCACAACACCAAGAAAGAGACACATAAGATTGAAAGAATTCTTAGCATCGATGGAGTTTAAAAAGGTGTGGAGAGCCCACCAACTAGCAGAAGGGTTGTCTTGACTCTCAAGGGCACACCCTTGAAATGATACTTTCTGCCTTATCATATTAACACCAACCATGAGTTCCACCTTTAGACTAGTGAAATCCCATGCTCGAGGATCGAATCAACCGCGAAATTCATTAACTCTCCCCACCCTGTATCCATCAATGAACTTGGTACGATGGAAAAGGAGGGAATTAAGGGTTGTCCAACTTCATAAGACTCCACATGTGAGGGGTAAATGGGCGCATGGCCAACACCCCCACAAACCACCACCTCAACCTTAATGATGAGATCCTGATGCCAAATGTTATGTGTGATGCGAATATGTGCATATATAGGAGGAGACAGGGGGGGAATAGAAAGGAGGGATTTTGAAATATTCAAAAAATAATTCTCATGGTGCATATATCCAACTAGAAAAACAAGAGAGAGGGACAATTATATTGAGTGGAATTATTCATGGAATATCTTTCCAACCTGACATGTCATTGATCTCATACTAACTCGCTTCCTTCAAGAAGGAAGGCTTGATTCGTTTGTGTATCTACCTCTTTTTTTTGGCTTCTTAAAATGTGGCAATAAGCCTTTTGAGAGAATGATTTTAGGGTACTATTGATTTTTCTAAGGAGGGATAAATTGTTGTTCTTTAGGAGAAAACCTTTTTGAAGGTGTTGAATAGTGATAAGGGAATCCCCTAAGATCACTAACTTAGAGACATCTCGATCATTAGCCAATTGGAGACTTGGAAGAAGCCCATACATTTATGTGAGATTGTTCATTCTTTGGAATAGCCCCCATAAGTACTTTATTTTTCATATTCCATCGGGATTTAGGAGAATCTCTCCTCCTCCCCCTCCCACCACCCCAAGTATTTAACTTTTATATTTTATTGAACTATTGTGATTCTATTATAACTCTTTATAAATGTATAAATTTGTATAATTTAAATGTATGTGGTATAAAAAAAACTTAACATATTAGAATCGTGAAGATAAAGATAAAAAAATAGAGACTAAAAATATTATTAAAAAAAAGTGGTGTCCTATGCAAATTAACAACATAACTTCCAATGTGATCCTCATAAAACTAACCTAACCCATATTGGTCTACTGTCAAGTTTGATATTTCAATAATTTTTTAGATGATTTTCATGAAATTATTAGAGTTTTTGTTTAGCTGGTTTAAATTTGACTTGAGATTTGTGAACCTCATGAAATTAATTTACCAAAAAAGAAATTAGACAAAATTCAAATGTAATTAATTTTATTCACCAATCTAATAACTTATTTCAAAACTATATAAGAAAAATATATTTAAAATATAATTTTCAATATATTTGAAATGCAGTGTGAATTCAATAATAATTTTAGATATTTATTTTTCAAAATTTTTATTATATTTTATATTCATATATAAAAGTAAGTTAAAACTCTATTTAAAAATATATTTGAATGTGAAATTATTAATGTTATGTTTATTTTGAAACTATACTATGACATTATATGTAAAAATAAATTTATATTTATATATTAATGAGAAAAAATATATTTAAATGTGAAATTATATTAATATAATTTGCATTTTAAATTAAAATTTGAGCTAATTATATGTATGTGTTTGAATTATAGTTTAAACAATATGGAGTATTTTTAGATACATAATTTGTTATATATATTTTTACATAGAAATCATTTAAAACTATATACAAAAATGTTTGAATGAACTATTAATGCATTAACGACATTTGCTCCAAACCGTCGCAATAATGACGCATATTTTAGAAACGTCAGAAATGTGACGTTTCTAAAATATGCGTCGGTATTGCATAGTTTAGAAACGTTGCATTTCTGAAATTTTCTCCAAACTGTCGCAATACCGACGCATATTTTAGAAACGTCGCATTTTCGACGTTGTGTCCCGAAAACGTCGTAATACCGATGCATACTTTAGAACGTCGCATTTCCAATGACATTCATAAACGTCGCAAAAGCAATGATATCCTTAAACATTGATATAGCAACAGTTGTTGGACGGATTTGAAAAATTGATAAAAATTGGGGAAATTTCCGACAATTCGACAAAAGTGTCGGAACTAAAGTGTCAAAATTTTGACCAAATGTACTAGTATGAAATACCTCTAGTACTGAGATGAAAATCCATTTCAAGAGGTACTCCAATATCATTAGGCTCATGTGTTCTGTTATTACTTGTGACATTTGTATCTATATTTATTTCCTAATTTTTACAATCAAGCACATTACTTTATGGCCAAAAATAATAACCAATATATTGTACAAGTAATAACTTATAAATTATATTCATTGTTTTTATTTACCTAAGTGTCAAGTTGGGTGTCAGAAGGTTATGTAGACCCCAAGCATGTCCTACATTCAACCACAACTTGATAGCCATGCTTGTAGGTAATCTTGAGGTATTCCTCCATGGGAGCCTCTTTGAATTGTGACCCCTGCAATTTTTCAGGAGAACATGAATTATTCTTATTTTGTAATATTAAATTAGAATTGTTAAGAATTTATAATTTAGATGCAATTTCTTTTTATACTTACAATTTTTGTGGCTAGTTTTGAGTAACCACCCAGGCCAAGATGATGTTTCCCATGTTTAGTTGTTCTAGGCTTCATGTCTTTGGATGTATTTGGGAGCCTATATTTAAAATATCGAAAAAATTTATTAAATGTTGCAATGATGATAAAGCATCATAATTACATTATTAAAAGTGCCTCATACCTTCCTGGTCTAGGTGTTGTCTTCCCTTCTTTTCGAAGCACCTTCTCCTTTGAATTTTCCATGAGGGATTTCCACTCGCTCTCTGGGAATCGCTAGGGGGCACTCATAATTAGGTTCTTTTGCAAAATAAATCTATAATAGTCCCGAATATATCTTAAGCATAAGTATGATAACTCCAGTTTTTCTAAAGGTACCCTGACTGAATAGGCCAAAAATCTTATTCATAATTTCATCCTTCAACTTCAAACTTTGGGAATCCCACCCTGCGTAAATGGCAGTCCCAAATCATTCTAAGGTTAGTTCATTCATGCACCTATATAATACATTTTTTCTCGCAAAACAATATTATCATTAGTTTAAAATAATCACAGAATATACATATATTAAAATTAGATTGTTATTAATATTTAAAATGCTTTTTAAATATGTGAAAGCTTCGCTAATTTCATTTGGACATGGTCATCGTCAAGCAAAAAAATAATTGTTAGTTCTCATGTGCTAGTAACATGGGAAGGTCCAGGAAAGTTTGCTTCAAAATGTTCGATGGGATCATTCTCTACATCCAAAAAATCATATGCAGAGCTTGAAATATTTTGTTTAAGGGGTGAAAATCCTTCCGTGTTGTTCAGGGGGTGTACCAGTCTTAGTGATTCATGTGCCATGCATAGGCAGAGCAACAACACTACTACCAACACCAGGCTTGTAATATTCCAAAATAGGAAAAGCAACAATATTGAACACAATAATGGGAAATAACAGTGAAGGTCAATGTAAAAATATATGAGACCAATATGGAGCCATTATATTAACCATATTAGCAGCAAATAAGTATAAAATACTGAGGCACAAATCATATGATATAGACAAACAAGCCTCCAATAATCAAACACTCTCAAAAGTGAGATGTGGCTGCTATACAAAATTTAGGAGAGTTGCTACAATGTTGTCATAGTGAACATTGTTGCAGCTGGAAACATACAATAATATAAAGAGACTAATATATGCCTCAATAGATGCTAGACATAAATATCAAGGCTCTATATCACCTTTCCATGACAACCCAGGAGGGTTTCCAGAAAAGAAACCAAAATACAAATGTGAACTCCAGCCCCAGGGCTGAAGATTCACTATAACTGAATAGCTGGGAAGATATGGCTGATATGATGTAGCATATAATGAATCCTTCTCCCAATATAATCTCCAAGTGAAATGTTGATCCCTTCACCGAAAATATATCTCCTCGAATGGTGCACTGAAAACACCCCTGCAACTTCTCCCTAAAATAACGCATTCCAAGACTGAAACTGTGTTATTGGGGATAATAATAACTTGGAATGGTGCCAAATTCTAAAATAATTCCCAAGGAAATTATTTACTAGCCTCCCAATGGAAAGGATTCTTCCTCAACTGAAGACAAGCTCAGAAATGGCCCAATCGAACCCTCCACTGCTGCACCCTGCAACACAACACAACCATAAGCAGAAACTGCGCTTTAGAAGAAAATTGTAGCTTGGCCTGATGCCAGAATGTGGAAATGTAGCCCAATAAATTCTCTTGAGCGGGAACTCGGAGTCCCTCGAGGAGGAAGGTGGTATTCCCACTCAGGAACACCCTTCTGCTAAACAACACTACAGTCTCCGCTAAATAGCTGAAGAGAGCAACAAGTCATAACAGACCATAAGTAAAATAATACTCAATCATGCCTTCCATGAATGCCATCCCCTTCCTTATATGCTTGGTGAGCTTCCTCACCTTGGGCCCCACTCATTAAATCCACTACTTCCATACAATGAATCTCCCTCCAAAACTGCATTGTCCCTCAATGAATGTCCACTCCCTCCATACCAGTGTTGTTGATTTGGTCAAAGTTGACCTAGTCCACATGCTCCATCCCCTATTCACACACAAGGGTGGTTAACATAGCTACTTAGATTACCCCCATTCAAATTAGGAGTGATTTAATTCCTACTGAGGAGATTTATGGGTCTCCCTACCCTCTTATTATTCTAACTAAGAAGCAAAAACATAATTTGATATTCCAACTAGCTAAAAGCTAATTGGGAATATTACAATCCTCCCCTCCCAAATGTTGCTTTTCCTCAAGCAACTGTAAAGGTGAGTGCTGCAACTCTCCCCCTCCTTCCCTTATGACACCTCCATGTGATAATCTCTCCTCATGAACCGAGTGTCTCCCAATCAATCCATCCATGAAATGCTCCTCCCAAGTACTCATGAGATGAAAATGTCTCATCTCATAAGGAAAAAAAATGTCTAATGTAGTAATGATGGGTTTCCTAATGCTATCCCTGAAGCATGAAGCATAAGAAATGTGGAGAATCTCACTCCCAATGGGCACATCCAATCCATGTGTCATCCCTCCAATCATCCCCACAATAATGATAAAAAAATCATCAACATATGGGATCAAAATCAAAGATACACAAGCTTCCATATGAAATACTGGAGGAGGATCATAGTCCCACATGTGGAACCAGCGTAGTATGTCTCTTGACTGCCTCAGAATATGATATAGTAAGTGGTTCCCCCACCACTTGTTTTCTGCCGCAATCTTCTCACATGCTTGAAGAAGGTGAATGATGTTTGGTGCCAATGGAGTACACCCTGAGGAATATATCATCTCCCCAAAATATCTAGGGAGTGGTCATGCTCATCACTGCTTATGGCCCCAAGTAGACCATGAAGTCTATAAGAAAGAGTGCCCCCTCTTGGAGCAATGAACTATACATGGATGGTAAGGAAATACAAGTACTTAGTTAGTGAATCATTATGCACAAAAACATAATCCTTACCATAGACTTGGATCAAGCTAGTGAAGTGGATCATAGATTGGCCTCCTCTCATCCCCAATGAGAAAGGAAGTGGCTGGGATACCTCTATCAAAGAGTTATGTATTTCCTCCATCTCCAAACAATCCATGCATCTCCTAATATGCTGACATATATCCTTTTTGAAGCCTTCCCAAGTGAATCCCTCCATGATAGTATGATATGTTCTTATGGAATAAGTGTGTCTAAAGAGAAAATCCTCATATGTAGAATGTAGTAGCTTCTCCTTGAACTTAGATGCTCTATTCAAGAAGATCCTACTCTGATAATATATGAACCCATCTCTCACTGAATATCTCTCATCTGATAACTGGCCATCAAGTATCCTACATGAAAAGAGCAGCTCCTTGGAGTATTCCACCAACAACTAGGATCTCTAATAAGAATCTATACTCCACAATGATAGTGCTGCTAATCTACCATGTAAAGCACCTGTCATGCGGCTGCCCTCTTCTTTGACATCTCCTATGCCAAAGTCACATACCTGGATGCTGCTATCCCGCCTCTGCTGCTCCTCCTGTATCTACTCATGCTCAAGTAAAGGTTGAAGTTTTTGTAGGTTAGCCTTCCATGGGAAGCTATCACCCATACAAAACCTTATAAGTTTGGTCACTGTATGCATGAGTGACCACCAACCTCTACCATATGTGGAATATTTCTCCCTAAGTGGAAGTATCTTCTGAGTCTCCAAAGCCATGGAGTGGTCGCCTTGCACCATGATGGTGCCATCCTCCATCCCTACAAAATATACTCTTAGCGCAATATGTTTGGTGAGAGTGGGTAATATTGATATTGGGAGAGTGTCTCCCTCCTCCTTGAGCCTACCCAAGACTCTCTGTGCTATACCAAGTCTTCCCAAGTTTCCCACCCCTCCTGGATCTATGATTGGTGCAACCGGGTGTGAGACTTCTCTAATCAACTCCTGATCAGGTGGCCTCCCATGTGGAATGCCTCTAAACAGTAGTGTATCATGGGCCAAATTAATTTTCATAACTAATTGGACTGTTAGGTCCTTGCTTTCATTGTGCAAATCCAACTCTATTTTCTGTGTAGGATTTGTCTGAGAGGGATAAGTGTGCATGCCCCTAATCATCTGATGCTTGCCACTCTTTCTATTTTTCCACTCCATCTGTAAAGTATCCCAATCTGTGGTGACCTTCCCCAATATAATCAACCACTACACACCCATTATCACATTGGTGTCAAGTATGTCAACCACAAAGAAGTGATCAGTCAATGTATATGTCCCCATAGTGACATATAAAGTTGGAAAATAATGCATGCACTTCATAGTTCTAGCTCTTGGAACCAAAACTGAAAACCCCTCAAAGTCATCAGTGCATATTACCCTCCTCTGCACTAATTGGGCATCAATAAAGTTTTGGGTAGCCCCACTTTCAATCAACATTGATTCCCTCTGATCCTAAATGGAACCTTGAACTCTCAAGGTAAGTGTTGGCTTGAGGGGTCCTGACCCAGGTTCGATGTGCAAGGTTTGCCAAAAAACCCCTATACTACTAGCCCTTTCGGCAGTGGCCTGCTTGTGCAGGTCAAAGTCTCTCCCAAAGTAGTATGGGTGGGTGCTGGAACTAGGTTTCTGCACCCTGAGAAAGGATGGGTAAGGCAAGCCGAGCTTCGCCAGATCCTGTAATTCCTAGATTACCTTGTTATGTGCAGGGTTTATTAAGTCTCTATTCACATCCACGTGCACTATATCTATAGTTATATGCCTTTTATAACATTAACACAACATTAAATAAATAGAACAGAATAGATCTAGATCCAAGAATGCAGTTACACAGATCTTCGTAGCTTAAAGACAGAATGCAAAATACAACAATTATCAACAGTTTGCACAAAAGTACTCATAGATTTAGTTCTATAACAATCTTTCGTATTAATTCCTTCATCGATTCTTCCTTACAATTCCCTTCCCAACCTGCGCACACAGCAGCAGGGTCCGAACATATCTAGACTTGGATCTCCGTGCATACAGCCAGTAGGAATTCTTTTACAAAAACCCAAATAGATAGCTTAAAACACAAATCGCATCAATAGCTCATCATTTCTTGTCCTTTACAATACAAAATGCTTCTCTATTTATAAAAATCTAGCCTAGACTTTCCTATGGTCTGCAAACCATGGTTTTTGGACCCCTGGTTTACCCTTTTACCCATTACAATGCGTTCGGGGCTTTGACTCACCCCAAAACCCCTGTGCTAGACTAAATCTAATCAAAATTATTCAAAATGGACCAGTTTCGCAGCTTGTTAGGAGACCCTATTCCAACAGTCCCCCAACACAATCTTGTGACTCATCCCGAGTCACTCCAGTGGTGTGGCCACATATTCCTTAGCTTGGTATGGCTTGAGTCGACTACCATTGACAAATCTAGGAATGAGGTCACTGTGTAGGGTAGTAGCTGGACTGCTCTACCATTTTTTATCTCCTTAACTATGTAGGGACTAAGCCAGTGCTACTGGAATTTCCCTGGATGTTTCACAAATTGGCTATCGTATAAAAGGATGAGATCACCTTTGAAAAATGTCTTTTGGCGAATATGTCGATCAAGCCAGGCTTTATTGCTAGCCTTCTAAACCTGTTGGTGAAAATTAGCAACAAACTAATCTTCCTCCAAAGCCACTACTTGCGCAAGACGCTCCTCTATGATATCTGAGTCCACCATATTTTTGAATGTTGTGATGCGTAGACAAGGAACAACGTATTGTACGGGCATAATAAAATCCTTGCCATAGACCATTTAGAAGGGGGTCCTTCCTGTCAGCTTCTTGCAGGTTGTTCGGTAGGCCAACAAAATCGAGGGAATGCAAACATCCCAGTCACTACGATCGGCATTGCAAACCTTAGTTAATTCCTGTTCCAAAATTTTGTTAAAAGCTTCAACCTCCCCATTGACCTGGGGATGATATGGTGTACTCTTTGCATGGTGGGTTCGGAATTCCTCATTCAAAGCCTGAATCGTTTGGTTAACAAAATGCGTGACGTAGTCAGTGGCAGTGATAATGTAGTTCACACCCAGTTTCTTGCCTGGAAGATTGATGGGTCCTATAAATTCAATGGCCCATTTTTCAAAAGCCTGTAGGGCCACTTGAGGCTGTAATGGCATGTCATCTTGTCGTGAGGGTTGGCTAGTTTGCTAGCATGTATCACACGATCTGCAATAGGTGTAAGAATCCTGGTGCAGGGTAGGCCACCATAATCCTGCCCTCAAAAACTTTTGTGCCATAGCTCTTCCTGCATAGTGGCCTCCTGCGACTCCATCGTATGCTTCTACTAAAACGGTGGGTTGTTCATGTTCCAATACATACATGCGTAGTATTTCATCTGCGCGTAGCTTGTATAACTGTCCGGCGATGATAGTAAATTTCACAGCCTGGGTAACCAACTCCTTCTTCTGCTGCACCGAATATGCTGCAAGGGCCACACCCGTATTAAGGATCTCAATGATATCAGAAAAGTGAGCATCAACCACCTTAATGGTGAAAAGCTATGCATCAGGTGAGCCCTCGTCCAAGTTAGTAGGCTCTTCCCCTGTTTCGATGTGAGACAGATGATTCGGGCCTGCATTCAACCTCTCGGGTTTAACGATGATCTCAAAATCGTATTCTTGGAATAGCAACAGATAGCAGAAAATATTCCCCCCCCCAACACAGGCTTTTTGACCAGGTATTCAAAGCTGAATGATCAGTGAACATCTTAAAGTGTCCACCCAGCAGATAGTGCTGATATTTTTGTAATGCGTACACCATATACAGTCGTTCGGGCTCAGTGGTAGAGTAATTCCTTTCTACACCCAAGATTTTTCGACTTGCAAAGGCAACCAAGTGATTAATATCTCCTTCTCCAAGTTGAGTGAGAACCGCACCCAGGGCGATGCCTGACGCATCCACATGTACATGAAATTCCTTTGACCAGTCAGGAAATATCAGTATGGGTGCAGAGATCATCTTCTCCTTGAGGAGTTCGAAGCTCTTCTGACATTCGTCATTCCAAAAAAAAGAGACATATTATTTTAGGAGCTGTTCCATGGGTGCTGTGATCAGAGCATACCCTTGAATGAATTTCCTGTAATAGCCTGTGTGACCGAGAATAGAACGCAGCTATTTTCCCATTGTGGGGGCTACAAGGTTGATAATTACGGTTATCTTTGCAGGATAAACCATCAATCCTTGCCGATAGACTATGTTTCCAAGAAAGATTTCGAATGGTACACAAAATATGCACTTTTTGATATTCAAGGAGATCTGGTGCTTCGGCACGCATCCAACATTAATCGCAGGTTTGAGACATGCACTTTTACCAGGCCAAAGACCGTCTAGTCATCAAAGTAAACCTCCAAGAAATTATGAATAAAATCCTTGAACACAGCCACCACGACCCTTGAAAATATAGCAGTGTGTTCTTGAGACCAAAGGGCATGACCGTATACTGGAAGGAACCCCATTCGGTCACAATGGTTGTCTTACTGTGATCTTCAGGTGAAATTCTGATCTAGTGGTATCCTGAGAACCCATCGGTGAAGGAATAGGCCTCCTGGCCACCCACGCTATCAAGGATTTCATCAGAGAAGGGCATAGGGAAGGGGTCATGGACATAGGCGTTGTTTAGCTTTTGTAGATCCACGCAGATGCGTATTTCCCCCTTTGTAATTTTCTCTTGGATGACCATTGGACTTACAAAATCTGATTATTCAACTGGTTCAATGATACCTGCGGTAAGAATTTTTTCCAACTCTTCTTTGACCTTTTGCTTATATTTAGGGTTCAGCCAGTAAGGCCGCTACTTTATGGGGCACGCCTCGGGTTTCAAAGTGATGTGCATAATGCCTAGGTCCCCAGTGATTCCTTTGAGCTCAGAGAACTTTGTCGGAAATAAGTCCTGATACTCCATAAGTAGCTCTGCAATTTTGCCTATGGTTCCTTCATCCCAATAGTCCCCAATTTTAGCTAGCTTAGGGTGTTCTTCTATCCCAACATTAACTTCATGCATCTTGGGAGGTTGCGTTACATCAATATCCTATAGCGATGGTCCGATAACGGTAAGTTCTCCTTCAGATTTTGGAACAGAGATATGTCACGGATTATCTTCTTCTTCGTTAATCGCCAAGCTTCGGCAGTTGACTATGTCTTGCATCTGGGCTTCCCATGTCAGGACGGTTGGTGTGGTGTGGGGGTGAGTCTTTTTAAAGATAAACGCATCGATGTCCTACAGAGCTTCGTCGAGCATATCCATTCCCCCAATTAGTCTGAACGTTTCGATAAATTATTCTTTTAATATTTCCCAGTGGCGGGTACACTGATGTAACTCCGCATCTAAGTACCAAGCAGCAGGGATAGGGCCCAAGGCATGTAAAAATAGATGGATCCATTCTTCTGGGGTTCGGTCGGACCATTTGGTCATCCAAGTATGCAGATGCGCGCAGGGATCCCCGAGTCCCAGGAATATCTTGGTGTGCACGTCAACGGAAGGTGCGAACCGCAGAACCATCCTATCCTGACATGTTTCCCAGTCCGGAAATGATTTCTTATGGGTATCCCACCATAGTGCAGGTGTTCCACGCAGAGCTAGATTGAGGGCCCATATCCGTCGCTCTTTTGGCACCCTAGCCTCCAATGTTCTTAGGAATTCCTAGACATTACTAGATCCATCAAAGTAGGGAAGGTCTCTTACCTCTAAAGTAATGCAGTAGAGGGTCCTTGCAGCCCGAGGGCATCATACTGCTGAGACATCATGTAACCGGGTCTGCCAACTCTCTAGTTCTTCATCTAGATCATAAAAGTACTCCCTATCCTTCTCCTAACAGAGTACCCTCCTTGCTGTAGCTAGGTTACCCTTGTCTTCGTCTTGCGTCATCACCCTGTAGATGTGATCTAGTTCCTCCTCTTCATATTCTGGTTCTATATACTGCACACCCTCAACGAGATCTAGCAGTACTATTACGCGCGTACCGTTCTTCTCAAACACCATGTTGCATTTTTTAATTTTGATGACACCCCCGACGTCTATAGCCCAGTCTATTCCCAGGAGTGCAGGGTAGGGATCTGCATCTTCCACGATTTCTATTACTTCAAAGTCAGCTAAGACCTTTAATCCTGCGATATCTATCATGACTTTTGGCAACCTTCCCAGAGGGATTATCTTCTGTTGATTCACCATTTGCAGCTGGATGGTGGACCAGTCTAACTTAGGTTCTCCCATTCATCGCCATGTTTGCTTTGGTAAGATGTTCGCTTCCGATCCAAGATTGAGAATAACCTGATCTATCTCATAGTCGCCAATCTGCGCATTCAACCGCATTTCCTTCCCGGTGCATCTCTTATAGTTGTGTAATTTGTGTACTTCCTTAATCTCAGCCATTGTGTTGGGTCGGGCTCCACGGTCATGCAGTAATTCTTGAAGATTTTCTACAGCCTGCGGGTTGCACAGTAGTTTCAGACATGGCCTTATAAAGGGCTCAACCTCTTCCTCTTTTCGGAGGTGCGTTGGTAGCTACACAGGGGCTTCCAATGGCTCTTGTTCCTTGAAATTTTTTCCCTTCCGAGAAGCAAGCTCCTCCCTTGCTCCCTGGGTGACCACCCCGCTACATGTCATGACTTTTACACTTGGATCTGCATTCCTCAACTCAGTTTTGTCTCTTTGCACATTTTGAGTGGGGGTAAGCTATTTGTCCTGCATTTTCATTATCAATATCGGGCAGTCTTCGACCTCATGGTCTAGCTTTCAAAAATATTTACAATATTTCCTGGTGGGATTCAGGTAGTCCCTGGAAAAGTGCCCTACCTCTCCATAGTTATAGCAGATTAGTTTGCCCCGTCCTGATCCTGCGCTTCTTCCCCGCCCCCCCCTGCCCCTCGCAAGGGGGCCACCAAAGGTCGTGGGAGATCTCGGCGACGCAGGATTTTATTGTACCCTATAGAGGTTTCCTCGATCTATCAAAAAGTCATATGTGCGAAAATTTTTCTCATCGTTCCCTACTGATCAACAGAACCTGCACCATTGTTGCTTCAGTTCACCCATACTTATCCAAGGGCACTGGGCTATATCATGTAGTCCCGCTACCCGAAAATCTTCACATCATAACGCAGATCTGCTGGAACCAGGGCGCAGCAGATTGGGTCCCCATGCCTATAGGTAATCTGTCAATAGAGGACACTGGTCCTTGGTATGACCAGTCACCCGAAATATTATGCACTAGAGGTCTGCGCGGAATCCTTTCCCCATTCCGTCCGTAAGCTCTATATTTCCATGTGCTTGGCTCCAAGCTGTTCTTGAATTTGCTGCACTCCCCCCAATGTGTTGTCCTTAAGTGTGGCTTCGAGTTTCATGGCAGCTTCCAAGGCCTTTTCATACGATTCGAAGGTCTGGTGGCTCATTGGTATGCATAAGTGAGGTAGCAACATAGCGATGAACCATTCCGTGTGTTGTCTGTCATCGTACTTGAACCCTCCTACCCTGACCACTTTCTTTAACCATTGATCAACCTCCCATACTGACTCAAACACAACTTGCTTGAAGTATTTTACTTCTTCTACCAACTGAGAGTAAGATTTCAGCTTCGAGAATTGTTGTTTTAGGGCATCCTTAACATCTTGAAGCGATGCGCTCCCGTTCTGAGATATATACCACATATACCAGTCCAGAGCCCTTTCATCGAAGGCAAGGGATAACTGTGCCCTTTTCATAGTATCACTTACTACCCCTTTCACAGTCCACACCGAGTCGGCTACGAACCAAAACCGCTCCATGTCCTCATCGGCTACGCCTTTAAAGGTGGGTAATTTCAAGTGTACTGCCATGCTTTCCTCTGGTTTGCTTTCTCGGAGGTCCGATGTTGGGGTAACTGACGAACCTTGCGTAGGTGCTTTTTTTGGCGAGGTACAAGTAGAGTGATCCTCTACTTGATCTGTTCGATAGTACTTACCGCTCCGTGTTATGCTTTCACCCAAAGTAGCACTCATTCACCTCCGCGTTAGATCTCCATTATTCGCTTGTCATTACTGATCCCTTCCTCAAACTTCTTCCGTTCTCGGCAACGGAACCGTTTGTTGGCTTGAGGGGTCCTGACTCAGGTTTGGTGTGCAAGGTTTGCCAACAAACCCCTATACTACCGGCCCTTTTGGCAGTGACTTGCTTGTGCAGGTCAAAGTCTCAACCGAAGTAGTATGGGTGGGTGCTGGAACTAGGTTTTTGCACCTTGAGAAAGGATGGGTAAGGCAAGCAGAGCTGTGCCAGATCCTGTAGCACTCATTCACCTCCGCGTTAGATCTCCATTATTCGCTTGTCATTACTGATCCCTTCCTCAAACTTCTTCCATTCTCGGCAACGAAACCATTTGTTGGCTTGAGGGGTCCTGACTCAGGTTTGGTGTGCAAGGTTTGCCAACAAACCCCTATACTACCGGCCCTTTTGGCAGTGACCTGCTTGTGCAGGTCAAAGTCTCAACCGAAGTAGTATGGGTGGGTGCTGGAACTACGTTTCTGCACCTTGAGAAAGGATGGGTAAGGCAAGCAGAGATGTGCCAGATCCTGTAATTCCTAGATTACCTTGTTCTGCGTAGGGTTTATTAAGTCTCTATTCACATCCACGTGCGTTATATCTATAGTTATATGCATTTTATAACATTAACACAACATTACATAAATATAACATAATAGATCCAGATCCAAGAACACAGTTACACAGATCTTCACAGCTTAAAGACAGAAAATGCACAATATAGCAATTATCAACAGTTCGCACAAAAGTACTCACATATTCAGTTCTCTAAAAATATTTTGTATTCATTCATTCATCAATTCTTCCTTAAAATTCCATTCCCAACCTGCGCACACAGCAGCAGGGTCCGCACACAACTGGACTTGGATCTCCGCGCACATAGCCGACATGAGTCCTTTCCCCAAAACCCAAACAGATAGCTTAAAACACAAATCGCATCAATAGCTCATCATTTCTTGTCCTTTGCAATACAAAATGCTTCTCTATTTATAAAAATCTAGCCTAGAATTTCCTATGGTTCGAAAACTGTGGTTTTCAGACCCCTGGTTTACCCTTTTACCCATTATAATGCGTTCGGGGCTTTGACCCACCCCAAAACCCCTGCACTAGACTAAATCTAATCAAAATTATTCAAAATGGACCAGTTTCGCAGCTTGTTAGGAGACCCTGTTCCAACAGTAAGGTACTTGGGTACACCCCTTAATGATGCAAGGGCCCCTCCAATATGATAAAATGCTCCATTCCCACCTCCTAGTGGTGGTGGATCCTCTCCTTCTATCCCAGCGTTGTGACCTCCTTTTAGTTCCTCTTCTTCTTCCTCCTAATCATCAGAAAATACCTCTATATAGTGTGCCTTCCCTGCTACATATCTATGTCTGGGTGCCCATGATTCTTTGCATGTGAATCAAATATTCCTTCTTCTCAAGTTTCTTTGGACATCATCAGTAAGAGGTATTTTGCTTTGGCTCTCCTTTGAAGGATGAGCCTTCTCATCTTTTCCCTTTGATGGAAAAGTGGGATTTTTATGAAATGTTTCCTTTGCTCTTGGCAAGGCAGCTTGTAGATCTATATCCCTTCCAATAGCATCTTCAAGGGTAGTGGGTTTGGTTGATTTAAACAACCCATGTAGAGGTTCTTCTAGCCCATCAATAAACATATAGACCCTCCTGGTTGTAGATAAATCATGAACCATAACAAAAAGATTTAGAAATTCAGAAATGTAAGTTTCTAGATCACCTATTTATTTGAGCTTATCGAGCCTAATGAAAGGTGCCTCTAGGTCTCTTCGATCAAACCTCTCCACCAACCTCCTTTTGAACTCTGAATATACAGTCACATTGGCATGCCCCAATGTAGAGAGAGCATGAAACCACCAATCATGTGCTTCAATCTGAATGTGAAACACTGCTATTCTGATAGCTTCCATCGCTGGTACTTGGTTCAACTGGAAGTAGATGTATAGCTTCTCTACCCAATATTTGGCAGTGCATTTGGATGACGCATCAAAAGTGGGTAAGAAAAATATGCCCATAGTCCAATGAAGATCATTGTTCTATATGAATCCTTCACCTCTATTATGATGCAGGGGTCTCCTATTGTCCTTGATTTGAAAAAACTCCTGAAAGCTCAAATGGTCTTTGAATATCTTAGATTGAGACTCATATTCAAGAAATTAATCTTCAAGAGTCTCTTGTTCTTGAAACCCCCCATTTCCCACTACTAAAATGTAGGCATTGTAAAGCATTGGGAAACCTGCTACTTCACTGGTTGATCATTCCACTGATGTGAAATTCCAGAGCCTTTTCCATGTAGAAACCCTTTATGGGATTCTTTATGTCTATCCATCCTCATATCCTTGATTTCTCTTGCAATATCTTGCATGGTTTGAAGAAGAAGCTTGGGATACTCCTTCTCCTCATCTCCTCCCAATAAGGCAGTTTTTCCCTTGTCTTCTTTATAATCTATATAATCATATCTCCAGTTTCTTATTTTAAGATACCTATTATCTTTGTATGTGAGAGGATCTCCTTCGTATGATGACATATTGGCTTAAATGCACAGGCTGAGCCAAATTATGCTCTGATATCACTGTAATATTCGAAAATAGGAAAAGCAACAATATTGAACACATTAGTGGAAAATAACAGTGAATATAAATGTAAAAATATATGAGACCAATATGGAGCCATTATATTAATAATATCAGCAGGAAATAAGTACAAAATACCGAGGCACAAATCATATGATATAGACAAACAAGCCTCCAATAATCAAACACTTTCAAAAGTGAGATGTGGCTGTTATACAAATTGTCGAACAATTGCTACATTGTAGTCATAGTGAACATAGCTACAAATGGAAACATAAAATAATATAGAGACTGATATATGCCTCAAGAGATGCTAGAAATTAATATCAAGGCTCTATATCACCTTTCCATGAAAACCCAACAGGGTTTCCAGAAAATAAACCAAAATACAAATGTGAACTGCAGCCCTAGGTCTGAAGATTCACTAAAACTGAATAGATGGGAAGATATAGATGATATGATGTAGCATAGAATGAATCCTTCTCCCAATAGACTCCCAAAGTGAAAGGCTGATCCCTTTACTGAAAATATATCTCCCCAAATGGTGCACTGAAACCACCCCTGCAACGCCTCCCTAAAATAACATAGTCTAAGACTGAAACTATGTTGTAGGGGATAATAATAACTTTTCCTGGTGCCAAATGTTGCAATAATTCCCAAGGACCTTCTTTACTGGCCTCCCAATGGAAAATATTCTTCCTCCACTGAAGACAAGCTCAGAAATGGCCCAATCCAACCCTCCACTGCCGCACCCTGCAACACAGCACAATCCTAAGAAGAATCTGCACCGTAGAAGAAAGCTATAACTTGGCATGATGCCAGAATGTGGAAATGTATCCCAATAAATTATCCTGAGTGGTCACTCAAAGTCCCTCGAGGATGACGGTGGGATTCCCGCTCGGAAACACCCTCGTGCCAAACAAAAATGCAGTCTCCTCTAAACAACTAAAGAGAGAAACAAGTCATAAAAAACCATAAACAAAATAAAACTCAATCATGCCTTCCATGGCTGCCATACCCTTCCTTATATTCTTGGTTAGATTACTCACCTTGGGCCCCACTCATTAAAGGAACTACTTCCATTCAAGGAATCTCCCTCCAAAATTGCGTTGTCCCTCAATGAATGTCCACTCCCTCCATACCAGCGTTGTTAATTTGTTCAAAGTTGACCCACTCCACATGCTCCATCCCCTATTCACACATAAGGGTTCTTAATCCAGCTACTTAGATGACCCCCATTCACATTAGGAGTGATTTTATTCCTACTAAGGAGATTTATGGGTCTCCCTACCCTCTTATTCTTGTAACTAAAAAGAAAAAACAAAATTTAATATTCCATCTAGATGAAAGATAATTGGGAATATTACAAGGCCCCATAATTGCACCATGAGGATCATACTCCCTCAAAAAATTCTATAAAATAAGGATTTTTTTTATAAAGGATGAGATAATTAAAATCATAATAAATAAATGGGATAATTAAATGAGTTTCCTACCCAATAATGATAAATTTGTCCCATAATGGTATTTATTTGACCTCTTATCTCTTTTTTCCGAGGCTGAATCATAGTTAAATAATTGAGTTTCTTATTTAATTTTATGAGAAGCTTCCTTATTTTTTGGATCAGATCGGTCGAAAAAAAAGTTGCTTCTTCATTAAGCACTTCCTCAAGAGCATCTATGAACTTCTTTGAGATTCATGCGTTCCCCTTGTCACCTTGTTGATAAAATAAGTGCAATTTGTAATTTTTTCAACCATCCTCAACTATAAACAATCAAAGATTTGAATTTGATGAAACATTTTTAGATCAATTAAATTTTCCATGTTTTACATAAGAGGGGAAGTTTAGATATTTCTTTTGGCCTTCCATCAATATACATAGTTGTGCCTTTATTTTGATTATTGTCTTTTAGTTTTATATAATTTACATCCACGCCATATCTTCACATAGTTTTGGTATATTGGACTAGTCGTACCCAGTGATTGTAAACGTAAACAGGTCTAACATAATCCATTGATTTAGTTAACCCATCGTAACATAATTTTATGCCATCCATGGAAAATAACCTCAAATTGTGTAATGACGATGGGGAAATGTAGTATATCCTTTCATTGACAAAACATTAGTGATTATTTCAAGAAGATCATTGCGTACCTATCATTTCACTAGATTCTTGTACGTCAGGGGCACCTTAATATCATCTATATTCTCATTATCATAAGAACATGACCCCCTGTTGTCCTTTGAGATAATTGGGGTCAATAATTATGCCAAAGCATATATAATGTTTTGTTTTTTTTTAAGTTTGGGATTTTTGGATGACCAATGCATAAAACAATTTGCAGCAACTGTGTTTAAACATTTATATAGTATTAATTAATAAGACAAAGGGCTGTTTCTTTATTCCACATAGTAATTTAGATCTTTCAGGTTATTAAGCTAAATATGTAAGGAGATATGATTATTTTAATTATTCAAAAATAATATTTGAATGATCATAAGTGTGAAAAATTTCAAAGAATGTCTAAAATCTTAAAAAAACATATTTAACATTATGAAGTTGTTGATAATTTATTGATGAGAGGGACTTGCATAAACAAATAGCTTAGTAAATCATTCTCTAATATAGATAATAACTATAGTAATAATATAAGACAACTGAAACTCAATTAATCTTACCTAGTTATCTTCATAACAATTAAATACATGTAGAAACAATATGAAATGATAAACATGAAGAACTTACAAGGGGACAAAGCTGTATGAAACAAATCCAGAATCCTTATTTTATTATTAATGATCAAAAGCTTGTACGCTGCTTCTTACAAAATGCTCATCTAAGGGTGCAACCCTTAATAACTCGAGAATGAGAATTATTTATACTAGTTCTAGGAATAAGAAAATATCCTAAACTGATTTACAAAAATAGTATAATATGATATAAAGAAGGAAATTGCTGAAAGAAATGTTCTTGTTTTGGAGGAGACTGTTATTGAGTAGGCCTACTAATAGGCTACGCTGGCTGTAATGTTGTCCTGTGAGATGGAGGCTTTTTCTAAATGTCTTTTGAATTAATCTTTGTAGCTTTGGTAGAGTTTAAATAGTAAAATCCTTTATTACTTTAATAATTTCGCAAAAACCCACTTTTCTCTTTAAATCAGGGAAAATTTTAGGGACTAATATTAGTAGGTGGGTTAATTTTTCATGCTTTTTCCAATAAACGATTCACCAATTTCCTCTTTTTTTAAAAATTGATTCACCCAAATTTTATAGTATAAAATTATATTACCCTAAGAATCGACAATATTTTATATATACTAATATAAAATAGTTAGAAACCTAAATATGTAAAAAAAATACTATAATTTTTTTTACAATTTACATATTGGGGACTAGTAAGATTCACCAAGGTTTTTAAACTTTAGGATAAAATTTCATCCTTAAAATTTTTCCTACTTTAAATGGTGCAAACCTTTTGAATAGCAGAAAACCCTTTATAAAAAAACCTTTTGGATAGAATGGTGGAAACGACATGGAGTAGAGATAATGGCGGACGTAAAAATTGGTAGGTCCTACTAATCGCATCACAAATCACAATTGAGATCTTTCAAGACTTATCACAAATCGGGAGGTCAAAAGGCTTATTGTAGATCATATATCGGTGAGTCGGAATAGACAATATATCATTTTGGAATTGGATAATGCGATATGAGATGGGTGATGGGGGAAGAAATGACGTGGTAGGGAGCAATGGTCCCACTTTATATCGCAATTGGGGAAAGGAGTCAGTATCGAAAATCGCATATCAGGGATCGGGGTTAGTGATATGAATGAATGGCACGAAGGAATTGAGATATGCGATTATCGATGGCTTGCGTAACAGATAAGGGCCCCACTTTAATAACAATAGGGGAATCAGGAAGGTGGGGATAACTGGAAACAATGAAATTTATGATATAGCGATGCGAAAAGGTAAGGTGGGTTCCTTTCAAAAGTTTAAAGTGGAAATGGAAATGCGCTTAAGTAAATAAATATATAAGCGGCCCAAAGCATATAAGGGTTTTCAAATTTTTTGAGGCTAAAAGTGTGCAACACAAAATGGAAGTGCTATCGCACTCGGGGTGTTGTGGGATATGGAAATTACAACATGCGTTATGAAACTGCGATATGCGATTGCGATAAAGGTAAAGTGGAAATATAAAGCTAGTGTACGAGCCGGGAATGTAGACTTACCGCATTTCTGTATTTTCTGGACTTATTGCATTTCGGGGACCGGAGGTTAGATAAAAAATGTTTGGCAATGAAATTTGTGATAGGCTGATGTGCAAAGGCAAGGTGGGTCCACCAATGAAACATGGTAATGTGGTAGGCAAACGGTCAAAGCGCGAAGTGACTTTAGGATTCAAATAATTTATGCGCCATAAACTTTAGGTTTGAATGTCTATAATTTAATAAAAAATTAATCCCCTTTTTAAAGAAATTAATCATAATTGACTTATAAATTTATGAAAAGGCACATTTGCACTTGGAGCCATATATTTTTCATTTTTGTACACTAAAGCCTTTATTTTTCTTTGACATCCTAATATTTTATTTTTTATTTTTCCTCCTTTATTTAGGACAATCTAACCTAACATTTTATCTTGATATGGATATATAAAACACACAATAAGCCTAACATTTTTTAATTTAATTTTATTTCATCCATATCCCATCTTAGAATTTTTTGAATTTATTTTGACTATACATGCTAACTTATCAAAACTAAATAATGTTACAACATCAGCTCCAGCTTGGGACTACTCCCCCCTGTGGGATGCAGAGAACAAGCAGATCCAAGTGCCTTCTCCTTCGGCTATGGAGCCTTTGCTGTGAAATCAAAATAGACTTGAATTTTTTTTTAAATAAAGTGGTAATATATAATGATGATTCATAATATTCTTTAGGATTGTATGTAATGTTTCAGAAATCTTCCATTAATAGGTAGTGTAGTGAACCGTCCTTCCAAATTTTGTAGAAAAAATGTATTGTTTCCTGTCACTTCAACAATGCTGAAAGGTCTAAACCATAAGTTATCAAATTTTCCATGTTTACCTTTGCCTGCCATTCTAGCATCCCATCTCAAAACTAGATCACCTTCTCTAAAGTCTCTTTCCCTGGATTTCTGTCAAAAAGACTCTTCATCTTATTCTGATACTTTCTTAATTTATATTGAATCTCATCTATGTTTTCACTTAATTCAATAATTTGATTTATACTTATAGATAAATCATCGGGTTCATTAGAATATTATTGTATAAATTTAAGAATGGGAAAATCCAAATTAGCAGGAAACGTGGCCTCCTTACCATAAATCAGTTGGAATGGAGATTTACCTATTGATCTTTTGGGAGAAATCATGTTTGCCCAAACTGCATATATAAGATGATTGTCCCAATTTTTCTTATGGTCTTCAAGATTATTTTTTATTACTCTAACCATGCTCTTTTTGTATGAATCTACAAGACCATTTCCTTAAGGACAATAAGGGGTTGAATGATGTAGCAAAATCTGATATTTTTGGCAGAATTCAATTATCTTTGTACTACTAAATGTTGTGGCATTATCAGTCACTATTTGTTGAGGGCAACCAAATCTAGAAAGAATATTTTCTTCAATAAATTTGATCAATACTGTATCTGTAGCATTTCTGACTGGAATGGCCTCCACCCACTTGGTGAAATAGTATGTGGCAGTTAAAATCCATCTGTGTTGATTTCTTGAAGGCGGGTGAATTTATCCTATAAAATATAGTCCCCACTGAAGGAATGGTGCTAAAACAACAACTGGACCTAATGGAAGAGCTGCTAATTTTTTCTTACCATCAAACATCTGATATGGAATGCAGCTTCTGAAATTTTCTCCTACTTGTGAGAACAAGGTATGCCAGTATAAACCCTCTCTTAGTATCTTGTATGTTGTGGCCCTCCAAGCATAATGCCCTCCAAAAATCCCTACATGAAATTGCTCAATGATTCCTTATGTTTTAGTTTCTATTAAACGAAGTAATAGAACATTGAGAGGATCTTTCGAGTACAAGTTGGCATTGATAATACAGTATTTGATAGATTTCAATTTAAGTGTTTTGCACTGGCTCTATGAAAACTCAGCAGGACACTCAAAATTGATCAGAAAATGTACACTATCTACATACCAATCTGATAGTACAAAATTTTCGTCAATGTGAATAAGAACTATTTGAGTTGAAGGAAAAAGTTCTTGTGGTTTCTTGCCTTGAGAATCTTCCGAAGGTTCTTGTGGTTTCTCCCCTTCTGTATTTAAGGAAGGTTCTTATGGATTCTCCATTTCTATATTTAAGGAAGTTTCTTGTGGATTCTCCCTTTCTAAATTCAAATAAGGTTCTTGTGTATGCTTCTCAGATATTTCAAAAACAAAATTTATGCGTAACACTTTTGAATTGGATTCAGCTAACAATTTAGCTAACCCTTGTCCCTTTAATAACTTAGTGGTTTTAATAGTGAGGTCAAACTTAAGGATTCGAGTGATCCACCTTCCTCTTCTTCCATCAATGTCTGGTTGAGTAAGAACAGTTCTTTCAACACTGTTAGGGAAATAAGCAGTAATAAATGAGTGAAGGACATACATTCTAAAATATTTTAGGGCTTGAACCACGACATAGTCATGTTTTTCAATAATATCATAGTTGAGTTCATCATCTCGCATAACGTTACTGAAAATGCTATGGACTGATCATCTGAATCTTCATTTTTCTATAAAAGGAAAATTGCAAGGGTGGTTTCAGAAGAAAAGGAGAATATACTAAAAGGTAAGGAATAATTGGGGCTAGCCAAGGTATGAGCTTCAGAAATGGCTTTCTTGATTTGGTCAAAAGCATATCTAGCGGTAATAGTCCATTTAACATCATGATTCTTTTTAAGCATGTTGGTTATGTCTTTAACTATTTCAGCATAGTTAGGGATGAATCTTCTCAAGAAGTTAATTTTTCCTAAAAAGGCTTGGATTTCTTTATTATTTCCTGGTAGTGATAATGATTGAAGAGAAGATACTCTTTTAGGATCTATCACCACTCCCTTTGAAATGACATGTCCCAACAAATTTCCTTCTTTGATGGAAAACAAAGACTTCTTGGGGTTGAGATATATTCCAATTTTTCTGCACCTATCAAAAACCATCATCAAGTGTTTTATATGCTTATGATCCAAATTAGAGAAAACTGTTAAACCAGCAAGATAAATAAAAAAATAATTATTCACCTTGCCAACAAAAGAAAAATCCATAGATCTTTGGAATGTTTCTCCTGCATTTGAGAACCCAAAAGGCATTCTGGCATACACGAATGTACCCTAGGGTGTGGTAAAGGTATTATTTTCTCTTTCTTATGGATTTACCATTATCTGTTTATAACCAGATCAACCATCAAGCATTGAAGCCTATTAGCAGCAGAAACCCTTTGGAGTAGTTGATCCATCTTTGGAAGTGGATAGTTATCCTTTAGAGATGATTTGTTAAGGTTTCTGAAGTCCACACAGAGTCTAATTTCTTCATCTTGATAAAAGCATTCCAAACATAGGGGGAATATCAATGACTACTATTTATAATACAACACTTTTGATTGGTATTTGGTGTAAAGTTACCACTAGGTCTTTTATAAGTCCTAAACATTGCACTCTTTTAGAGTCAAAGGTATATAGGTCATGATAACTTTGAGTGATTTCCAAATTAAGTTGCTCCATAATAACCTTTGGCATTAGATTATGTGAAGCTCCATAATCCAACATACAATTGTATAGTAAAAAGTCATGTACTTTCAAAGTCACGTAGAAAGGTGGTATGGATTCATCGATCATGTCAGAAGTAGGACCAAAAGCTATTGTGGGTCTCTCATTTTGTAGAATAATAATGTCCCCTTCAGCATCCACACTAGAGCTTTGGATCCATTTTGAAACTTAACTCTTATATTGAGGGTTTTTAGAAATTTCTAAAAATGGAATAGAAATTTTAACTCTTTCTAGCTATTTTTCAACATTAAAAGTAGTCCATATAGTTTTATCAAATTTGTGTAGTATCTTTTGGCTAGTTTAGAGGGTGAATAGAAGTAGTTTGAGTTTCAGCAGTTTTCACTTGAGGCTCAATTATGACAAGGTTTTTAGGAGGTCTGCCAGGAGCTTCTCTAAGTCTTAATTCATACCTTCTGTTAAGTTCTTCAATTAAAAATTCAGAAAATGATTGATATTTAGAGACCTAAGAAGTCTCTTGGTATTCTTAAGAGATTTGAATTTGAGAGACAGGGACAGTGGCCAACTTAATAGATATATTGTCTATGTTATTAATATCTTCAGTGATTGATAAAGTATTATCATCAGGTTGTTGATCATCAATCAACAACGGTGTAGGTACTTTTTGATCATTGTTTGTTCTCTAAAGAATTTGTAATTGAGGGGCCTTTTTGAAATGACCTTGAATCTGTGTTTGGGATCTAGCAAAAAAAATTTGGACTATTCTAGGTTGTGTTTCAATCTTAGAAATCCTATTTGAAATGTTTTTAAAATCTCACCTTCACTGCTACTATAGGGTGTTTACAATCAAGAGGCTTCTTGTGATAACTTTTATTAAATATTTTGATGAAATCGGCTACTGTTAAACCATAATTTCTTTTAATCTCTTCAAACTCTATTAAGAAATAAACATGATCCTTTTTTCACACCCCTTTGATTTTTAAAGATAGTTTTCAATTCCTCCCAGGATCTAATATAATGAGCTCATAGCTGTTTAAACCAAATCCTAACATTTCCTTCTAGATATTGCACAAACAATCTCATATAAACATTTTCATGTTCTATGTTCATGTTATCAGCAAAATCTAGAAATGTTGCTAGATGCTCTTCAGCTAATAAACTAGTTTCTCCATTAAATCTGGGGAGATGTTTTAGATACCCAACAGGAAAATCATTGAGTAGATTAGGGAGTAATAGGGTAGCATATATTTCTTGTAGAATGGGTCTAAAACCGGCCATACTTGAAGATGTATATGTATAAGATTCATTTAGTGGTGGTTGTAGAAGAAGAAGTAGAATTTGAAGATGAAGATGGGGAAGAATGTGCTGAAGAAGGAGGAGAAGAAAGAGGCGGAGAAAGAAATGGATTTGAAGATATTCTTAGGGATCTTAAAGGTGTTAAAATGACCAAATTTTGAACCTATTATTCTCCTTATTTGTGCTCAAATGAAGGATTAGAATAAAGAAAAAATAGATCTTCTAGTTGTGTAGAAGTAGATGATGTAGAGTATATGATAGGTGATATGAAATCAGTAGGTTTGAACCAAGGTAAATTTATGTCCAAATCCTATTATGATATAGGAGATTAAGAAGGTGCCTCAGGAAACTTACAGCACTCCAGAGAATGAACTAACAAGGTAGATTGATAATCCACTCCTTTGGATACTAATTCCTGTACTATAATAGGTATATCTTCTGATTCTAGAGGAATAGGTCCAGATATGAAAGGATCATGGACTGTTATTGTCTCCTGTTGAGGGACAAAAGAAGGGGTTTGATGTCTTCTTCTGGAACAATATTGTCTTACTATTCTCTCTGGAACTGATAAAGGTAAGACAATTTCAGAGTCAGAATGAGACCTAGTATGCTTTGAAGGAGCCAACTTGGATTCAGTGAAGTCGTTAGGTGAAATTTTTTGACCTAACTAGAACTTTAATCACCTTTAAAGGAATAGGGTTTTATCATTGTCCCAGGGAAAAAAAATCAAATTCTGTTCCTTGGCAACAAAGCTAGTGTGTTTTTGTCCTTTCAGATAATTGGGGTCAATAATTATGCCAAATCAACTATAATGTTTTCTTTTGTTTTAGGTTTGGAATATTTGGATGACCAATGCATAAAAAAAAACTGCAACAACTATGTTTAAACTTTTAGATAGTATTAATTAATAAGACAAATGGATGTTGCTTTATTCCACATAGTAATTTAGATTTTGCAGGTGATTAAGATGAATATGTAAGAGATATGATTATTTTAATTATTCAAAAAGAATATTTGAATGATCATAAGTGTGAAAACTTTCAAGGAATTTCTAAAAGTTTAACAAAACATATTTAACATTATGAAGATGCTGATAATTTATTGATGAGAGGGACTTACATAAAAAATAGCTTAGTAAATCATTCTCTGATATAGATAATAACTTCAGTAAGAATCTAAGACAACTGAAACTCAATTAATTTTACCTATTTATCTTCATAACAATTAAATACATGTAGAAACAATATGAAATGATAAACATGAAGAACTTACAAGGGGAAAAAGTTGTCTGAAACAAATCTATAATCCTTATTTTATTATTAGTGATCAAAAGCTTGTACACAACTACTTACAAAATGATCATCCAAGGGTGCAACATGTAATAACTCGAGAATTAGAGTTATTTATACTAGTTCTAGGACCAAGAAAATATCCTAAATTGATTTACAAAAATAGTATAATATGATGGAAAGAAGGAAACTTCTAAAAGATATGTTCCTGTTTTAGAGGAGACTATTGATGAGTAGGCCTACTAATAGGCTACGCTAGCTGTAATGTTGTCCTGTGACCTGGCAGCTTCTCCTAACTGTATTTTGAATTAATATTTGTAGCTTTGGTAGAGCTTAAACATTAAAATCCTTTATTACTTTAATAATTTGGCAAAAACCCACTTTTCTCTTTAAATGGTGAAAACCTTTTGAATAGCGGAAATCCCTTTATAAATAACCCTTTTGGATAGAATGGTGGAAACAACACAGAGCGGAGATAATGGTGTATATAATAAGTGGTAATACCTACTAATCGCATCGTAAATCACAACTGTGAGCTTTCGGGACTTATCACAAATCAGGAGGTCAAAAGGCTTATCACAGACCTTATATCGATGAGTTGGAATAGACAACATATCATTTGGGAATTAGATAATGCAATATGCGATGGGAGATGGGGGAAGAGATGACGTGGTAGGGAGAAATGGTCTCACTTTATATCGCAATCGGGGAAAGGAGTTGGTATTACAAATCACATATTGGGGATCGGGGTGAGTGATATGAATGAATGGCATAGAGGAATTGTGATATGCAATCAATAATGGCTTACGTAATAGATAAGGGCCCCACTTTAATCACAATTGGGGAATCGAGAAGGAGGAGGTAAGTGGAAACAATGAAATTTATGATATAGCGATGCGAAAAGGTAACGTGGGTCCCTTTCAAAAGTTTAAAGCAGAAATGGAAATGTGCCTAAGTAAAGAAATATATAAGAGACCTGAAGCATATAATGGTTTTCAAATGTTTTGAGGCTAAAGGGGCGCAACAAAAAATGGAAGTGTTATCGCACTCAGGGGTTTGTGGGATATGGAAATTACAACATGTGTTATGAAACTATGATATGCGATTTTGATAAAGGTAAAGTGGAAAGATAAAGCTGGTGTACTAGTTGAGAATGTAGACTTATCGCATTTCGGGGCTTTCTGGACTTATTGCATTTTTGGGATCGGAGGTTATATAAAAAATGTTTGGCAATGAAATTTGCGATAGGCTAATGTGCAAAGGCAAGGTGGGTCCACCAATGAAACATGGTAATGCAGTAGGAAAATGGTGAAAGCGCGGAGTGAATTTAGAGTTCAAATAATTATGCGCCATAAACTTTAGGTTTGAACATCTATAATTTAATAAAAAATTAATCCCCTTTTTAAAGAAATTAATCATAATTAAGTTATAAATTTATGAAAAAGCGCATTTGAGCTTGCAGCCATATATTTTTCATTTTTGTACACTAAAGCCTTCATTTTTCTTTGGCATCCTAAAATTTTATTTTTTATTGTGCCTCGTTTCTTTAGGGAACCTAACCTAATAGTTTATATTGATATGGATATATAAAACACACAATAAGCTTAAAATTTTTTAATCTCTTTTTCTTTCATCCATATCCTATCGTAACGTTTTTTGAATTTATTTTGACTATACATGCTAACTTATCAAAACTAAATAATGTTACAACACCCCCCTTTAGCAAGAAAAAATTCCATGCATCCATGTAATTTTCTTCTAATTGTTTCATATATAGGTTGTCATTTCCTATTAGATGATGTACCAAATTTTTGGTCAATTTCTTCTATCCTACCTGAAATTTGGTCACTCGATGAAGATAGATCTAAAAAATACCTGTTTGGTTGAATGTCCTATAACACTTCATCAAATGAGATAAACTGTTAGTGAGTGTCATAAGGGATGTTGATAAACATCTTGATGAAAGCACAAGAACATTATAATAGTGCAAGTGACTTAGTAATTTCTCTGTGTTTAAAAATATTCAAGTAATATTAAAAATCTTGACAAATTGGGAACCGATTCATCTTAACTAGTGATTTCACTAGATAGATTGAGTAATCAACATAATATAATATTTGTTTAATCTTCCATTACACAAAATACCCACATACTTCGATACATAAAAGATTTGATCTAATACAACAATACAAGAAAAAAGACGATACTATGGTATTACACTTGCTACTCTGATACGAATGGTCAATATTTTTCCTATCTCCATTGAAAGCCTTAATGAAACATAGATGAAGTCAAACTTCTAATTGTACAAAAATTATCGCCCAAGATGATTTAACCACTTTTTTATATTGTCTCTAAAATTCTAAAAAAATTCTTCACAATACTAATCTTCCTACAACAATGGCATCCTATATCATGGTTATTATGTTTAGTAAGGAATTAACCTCTATATGTTTAAACATGTAAGGAGCAAACAACGTGCTACATCATACAATCAAATGCTAGCTCCAAGGGTTAGATATATTAAAAAATCCTCTTGTGCTAAGTGCACAAAGGTCTTAATATTAAATCACATTGATAACCTCTAGAATTTCTAGCCATCTATGTGTTTGGTTGTCAATACCCCTTCCATCTCGAAATTCTAGGAAAAATGGGGATAAATTCATGAAGGTAAGAATGGTATCAATACCCCTATTCTCTGATTAATTCTATGAGGGTGAGGTGGTATTGTTTCCTTGAAAAATAATAATAGAACCAAAATACTAAATCAATTTTGTAAACCACTCTTAAGGATTTATCATATAAGGCCCTTCTTTTCATACTTGAAGAATTTATTTTGTTAGAATACTTGTTCGTGGTGTGGATGACATTGGAATGAGGCTAGTATTACACTAAAATCCCAAATATTATTTGTGTACCTTGTGTCATTTTTTGAGTACCCGTGCATGCTCTATATAACCTAACAACATAGTTTAGGGCTAAAGGCCTTAGTTTCTTGCCATGAATGATTCCATGGGCCAAAATCCCACCCTTGTTGCACCAAACCTTAGAATTAATATTATGTGCCACTGGATGAAAAATATTTCTTATGGAGGTCCTCTGTTATGTTCTAGAATCTAAAATTTTCCCATGAAAACTAAATGCATTGTATAGGGCCTATGATCCTAGGTTTCATCCCTTAACCATAAAATGGATAAGGAGAAATATCCCCAATATTTCAAGCTTCATACTCATGTGAATATTCCAATTATGGGTTAAATACTCTTTATAGTGGTCTTTTTATTGACCAAGGGCCTTATGCAGGGATCAAAAGAGTAGTGCATAATGCTAATGGTGATGATAACTCAATTGGAAAATACATTTGATGAGAAAACCCATCCTTAGTATGTCATACATTGGAATCAACCCTGATCAAACTCATAAGGGTATATTCCTTCTAGATACCTAAATTATTTTTTAAGGCCCAATTTGTGGATTAAAAAATTTAGAAGTCATGTTTAAGGCCTAAACTAGTAGTTTTTACCCCTTCATTATTCCTTGGCCTACAATACCTGTCATTGGTGAACTATGGGTGCACCAAACCTTATAATTAGTATTATATGTCACTTGTGAAAAAAATATTCCTTTCATAAGTTCTATGCCATCATTAAGGTCTCGTTATTTTTCCATGAGCCCTTGAAGAGTTGGCATCAACAAGTAGGGATGTACATATAGATGAAATCTAGGTTTTGCGATAATTTTAAAATATAGAAGGGAAAGACATAGTTGTTCTTAAAGAGGAATTTTAGGTGGTTCCTAAATATTTATTTGATATATAAATATCTTTAATAGGAACTCCACCTCTTGAAGTTCAAATAATTAGATGGGGACTATATAATCTAAGACTCAAAATGAGACCAATACTGTCATTTACTACATGAACCTATACATGAAGATAATTTTTTTTTAATATTGTGATTGAGGAGAACACCATGATGGATATTATTGACCGAAAAAATTGAGACCTATTGAAATATTGCATGAATCAAAAAATTTGGTGAGGAAGGCTTTGGTGTGAGCATTGGAAGAAAGGTTTATGAGATCCAAAGAAGAAAACTGCTAAAAAATAGTTAAACATGACAAAGTAAGCAACATTTGGAGCATATTTAAGTATATCCATGTGACTATGGAGACAATAGGATGACCATCTTCTTTCGGACAATATAAGTAATATAAGATAATCCAAATGAACTATGCTAATGTAGGGTAAAGTTGGCACTAATTGGAGGGAAAATTACTTCAAACCTTGGGGAAAATTTTGAATATTTTAGCTTGCATGAGCACTTGAAGGACCAAAAAAGTGTCATGAATTTATATGGGCCCAAATAATCCTTTAAATTCCTCAGTGGTTATGTTATAAGTGGCAGGAAGATAAAGAATATTTTAAGTGAAATATATACTTTCAATAAATGTCATTTTTTATCAACCTGTTGATTTGTTTATGAAGTGAAAGAAGTTGATGTTTAGAAGCATCCAAATAATAATTGAAATTGAAAATTGAAAAAAATTAAACAAAATTACCTAATATGACCATTTTGGGTTTGTTAATCATGCCTTCACAGTGCATTTGTTGTCAACTTATCATTGGATGGATTTTTAAGTGGGGTTGATTTCCTTCTCCTCTGCACACTTACCAGATGACTCAGTCGATCAATCCTTCACAATGTAGGTAGGGTTGATTTATCTTTGGATGGATTTGCATTTGGGGTCAATTTCTCTATTGGGAAAGAGGTTCCTAAGTCATCTTTTCCTCCTATACCTATAATAAATCTTAAAGTTGGGATACTATGTGTGTTGGAAAGGTATATCATGAGGGGATGGATTTTGGAGTTTACACGGGAAAACCTTTGAATTTTTCAACTAAAATAGGAAAATGGAAATCTTTTGTAGCCTCCTACAAAAGACAGTAACAAAACTGAATATAAAGAAAATCCTCAAATTAAACTCGAAGCTTGATGCAAAATGTTAACCCAAATTAGATTAGCTCAATGGGATTTAAAATACTACCCAATCTAGATACAAATTGTAGTGATGACCTACAACAGGGTGATGGAGGTAAATTTAAATTACAACCTCCCAATTCAAGCTTAAAGGCCCTAAAAATTTAATGATTCAGCTGAAAAACGTCCAAGAAAGGAAATATTTTCGCACCAAAAAATAAGACATGCATCTCTAGGATTGCCTCCAAGAGAAAAATGCCCAAAATGGTATACAACCTCCTCAAGAATTCAAATCAAAATATTTTCTGAAACTCCCGGTGAAGCCTCTCCAAATTGAACTTGAATTTATCTCAAAATTTAAATTTCTTGGAAACCCTCCAAGGATTTTCACTCTATATGTGAGGAGGAGGCTCCTTATGCTTACTGCCTAAGGAGATGAGGCAGGAAAAGGCGCGCGACGTAGGAGGGAGATGAGGCAGGAGGAGGTGCATGACGTAGGAGGGAAATGAGGCACTTGCGTTTTGTTTTTTGTTTTTAATTTGTATTTTTTTTTTGTATTTTTGTATTTTATTATTATTTTTATTTATTAATAATTTTAATAATAATTAATATTTAGTAATAATTTTAATAATAATAATAATAATTTTTATTTATGTATTTTTATCTCTTATATTTAATTTAGCTAAGACGTAGTGTAATGAAGGGACAATCTTTCCCAGAAATTTTGGTATTACCAGCATGATGAGACTACTACATTCATGGAATATGTCCAATTTCCTCCTCATATAAGGTTATAATCCAAAGGTGAATCCATGACCTATACTTCTACATTGATAGATTTGCCTCCTAACTCAAAGGGAAATGATGATATCACTCCCTTTGGATGAAATATTTGGCTATAAAACACATGCAACATCGTGCACGAGGAAACCAAATAGGAAGAACACAAAGCTTTCCAATAAGATGAAAACATGACACAAATTGAGGCTCCTTCATCATCCACACAAAAATAAATGTTTATTCCAGTCAAGCTAATTTGAATTTGAAAAGACATTTGATGATGAATCTTGATCCAAGTTGAAGGAAATGTGTTAGATATGTCGATGCCACTAATTGCATTCAATAATTCCTTCCTTTTTAAAAATATTTTTTTGAGGAATAGGGTCAACATGTGGCTTCTCAAGCTTGATTTTGTGAATTAATGCATTTGTCACATAAATAAAAATGCACTTGAGGTAGAACCCCCATTTTGAGACATTTCCACATTTCCCACTTGTGGGGGTGGGGGATTAACCACCACAATTTATGCTACCATGGAGGAAACACATTTTTTAGAACAGTAGGTTCATGTGATGTTGAACCTCGTTGAGCTAAGTAAAATGGGTGAGATGATCCCCTTCATGTATTTTACTAGTAAAATGGATCATATTCTTATAACCAGTATCCGTAGTGGCATTAGTCATGTTTTGGATGGTCTCTTTCCCAACAACCTTTTTCTTCTCAATTATTTTTACCAACTGGTGTGACCTACACTGTTTTTACATGGGAAGCCTTTTTGTAGATGCATATATTGTGCTTAGTGCCTCTTAATTTTATACGTCCCTAGCTTGATAAATTAAAGTATAAGTTAGGGATTTAGTATTCTTGTTGATAATCCTTAGTTCATAATCTCTTAAATGTGGTGTGAACCTAAGAAGACAAGGGGAGACACTACCATCAAGTGCACAATTTGATAATTATGAAATTAAATCAAAACAATTAAATTAACACATTTTCATGGTCCACCAAGTTATCCTTTTAGAATATCAACCCCTCCTCATGTGAGTTCCCTAGAACATCTAGAGAAAATAGACTCCCAACATAGTTATGTTCAAGTATTGTCTCCTCCCTCTTATTTTGTGAAGGAAGATATGGAGTTTTTTTATAGTTGGATATGATGATGGTATTTGTATAATATAGTTTATTCATTTAATTTGGAATATATTTAACTAAAATGATGCAATGCAATTACAATATTGAATATGATATCCTTGATAAGTAGCATATTATAAAAAAACAATTGGTTTAAAGGGATTAAGTCACTACCATGATTCCTAATAGGAATAGTTGTTCCATAAATATTTTCATCTAAAAATATGTTTCTTAGTTCAATGTAGTTTGTTAATCTCTGACCTATCTACCTATGAACTTATATACCGTCCCACACATATCCTTGATCATAATCCCTTAGGGATTATGGGTTTTAAATATGGAATGGCCATGGAATTATAAAATAATATTGATCTATATGGAATTGATGATGATGATGATGAAAATTCAAATGATGATGAAATTAATGATAATGATGAAATGATAAAAACTAGGAAAATAAAAATTTAAGGTGAACGAAAGAGAAAAAAACCAAATAAAAGCATATAAATAAATACCTCGTAGATTCCAACATTTTGATATCATTAGTATTCTTCCTCATCTAACTCATCATCTGTATCATCAAGTTCAAAATTCATGATAAAATAATTCACCATATCAATATCATCATCATCATCATCATCTATATCATCATCCAGAACATGCTCTTCTACATTTGGTTCAACTTCTACAAGTTCTTCGTCTGACACATTGCCAATATCATATATTTCATCCAAATTAAAATTATCTCGATTAACATATCCTTGAACTTATCCGATGGATTTTTCTGACACATGAACCCCTTTCTCCTCTGCATCATCCTCTTCTTCAATTTCATCTTCTTCTCTACATTATACTTTACCATCCTTCCTCTTGGATCATATATAACAACATATGACCAACCCTCTTTACCTGGAACCTCTACATAAAATACCTATTCAAATTGGCTTGGAAGAACATAGGGGTCCAATCCTGGCTCAACATTCCTTGTATTAAATATGGTAAATCTGCCAACATGCTCAATAATAGTTCTATCAGGGTCACGTTCATGGATTTTAGCCTGAACACTTTGACATTGAAAAGAACCAATTTAAAGGATCTTTAAATTCACACTCAGGTATATCATCCAGATACCCATAGTGTCATCTGTTAGATGCTTATGGATATATATCACCTCTAGAGGAAACATTGATAACCTGAAATATTGCATTTATCCCGCTATTAGAAGTATTCATCTTTTCATCCAACCTTTTGATTCGAAATTTGCGACCATTGCACCACATTTTCTTGTGGTGTTTCAACTGCAATATGCCAAACACATTAAAATGCATTGTCAATTGATAAACATATTTATACTTGGAAAATTTTGAAATTAAGAAAAAAAACATGCCATATGCTTCAATATAATTGTAAAAAAAAAGTAAGTAGTATGGGTGAATATGCTTTCCTGGTAATATTTTAAACCATATGCTAAATCAATTTCCCTCTATGTAATATTGGTATCTCCACTACGTTCAGCTTCTTTGACTAATGCAGGCACACCATACCATGATAACCTACCATTATTATCTATTTTTCATTGTTCAATCGGCACCTTCATCCAATCAATATTGTTTGCAATGTATAAAGGTATTTCATCCCACTCTCGAACGATTGTATTAAAATAAAACAATTCACATATATATAATTAGTTACCATGTTATACATTCATATTAATGGATTATGTAGGAAGATTAAAAATTAAATAAGTATGATATACATAAAAACAAAAGAGTCAAATGTAATATAAATCTCCACTATCTACTTACATCTCACTTTCCTCATTCTACCTTTCCCCAATAGGTACCCCCCTTCAAATTTCTTCATGGAGTTTACATCCCAAATGTGATCCAATAAATTAATACTTTTTCCTATTGCAGGACTATATTGACTAATATATACCATGGTTTGATATATAATATATTATTCTACCATATAACCCTCAAGACGTTCTCTTTGTTTGACCAAAGCCTTCAATGATTTCAAGTTCCTCTCAACCATCTACATTGATCTTATGTGTACAGGTCCACACTTTTCAATCTCCTCACCTTGGTGTATGAGGTAGTGTTCTTGAGCATTGAAAAATGTCGGAGGTAGATAATTTTGTGTTTCACACATTAGATGCAAAATTGTTTTCCTCCAATACTTTATATATTCTTTATCAATTTATTTAGATGAAAATAATCTACAAATGAAATAATCAACTAATAGGTTTCAACAAAAAAAAATATATAGTACATGACAAGTAAAACACAAGCAGTAAAATATAAGTTGTACAAAAAATTATTAAACAAATTTCACTTTGTACATAATTATAAACTTAACTCATTTATTTTCCAAGACCATATATAACTTGTTTGACATTGTTGTCAAAGTTGTCTTGGAGACATAGAAGTAGAACATATTGTAACAAAAATAATGATCTGTCATTATTTATTATCAAATTAGTAGAAAAAAAACTCTAAAATATGTTTCACCAATGTACAAATATACACACCAAAATATTATCTTAATAAACATATGTCAATCATGAGTTTTTACCGCACCTAATGCACCTTTATTTTTTAGGACATTCTTTATGCTTGAAGAAAATGCACTTGGAAATTTTATTTTTTCAATAACCTCTTTAACATTCCTCCTTTGTTTCTCTTCCAATATCCATGGAAGGGAACTTATATTTTGGTCGTCTCCATCATTATTTTAATGAATCACACTTTTCATTGCATGATTGGCTTCCTTAATGTCATTACAAATCTTGACATTTTTTTCTTTATCTCTCCTTCCATCTAAGATTCACCATAAGGTCTCTATTACATTCTTCCCAATGTAAAGTGTATCAAAAAAATGAAAATTTCTAGGTGCTCATAGTAGGGGAGTCTATTGAATTTCTCAGAATAAATTTTCATTCCTCATGGAAATGACTTCTTATTAATTCCTTGACTACCTACAAGGTGAATCAAAGTTAAATATATTATAACAACAATACCTGCCAATTAGAATAGTGAAGAAAATACAATAAAAATATAAAATAATCCAAACATATCATGTATATTGATACATAAAAAATTCTATCCATTCCTTGACAGACTCTATTATATTGTAACTTCCTTGTGTGAGGTGTTATTCTACGTTATCTTAATCCAGGCTCTCCTTTCCCTTTGAAAATATGTTTTTTTCTGTACTTCGATACTTATGGTTCTTCGAAAGAAAGTGCCTATACTCACCAAACACCTCCTTTCCTAAGTGTCTTGAATGATGAAATTTCATCTTAGGACCAAAAACTAGATAAGAAAATATACCCTTTGTTTGAAGACCTGCTAGAGATGGAATAACTTTTATATCAATTATCTTAAGTATGTATAATGAAGGGACTATTTAAAAATCATACATTAAATGAATTGCATAAACTTAAACACTATTAAAGTGCAGGGTAACGTTATAACATACCACAAAAATGTGCTAGCCCTGGGGCATTGTGAATTTTCCATACGAATATTGCATGGAATCCAAATTCCCTTTTTGCATCTACTGGTATGGAGATATCATACATAGTGACATCGTTCCATAATTCCACTAACTCATTGATAAGAAGATAGACATATACATTCATATCTTTGACCTGGAACTTACCTAATTGATTGAACATAAGGTACATAATTACTACATTTATGAGTAAATAAA
The DNA here is from genome assembly GCA_034641835.2 of Pinus albicaulis. Lineage (NCBI taxonomy): Eukaryota > Viridiplantae > Streptophyta > Pinopsida > Pinales > Pinaceae > Pinus > Pinus albicaulis. The sequence continues at coordinate 234,004,692 of CM076577.1, forward strand.
GAGAATATAAGACATAATTAAACATATATGAGTAAAAAAAAAAAGTATAAGACATGATTATGAAACAAATAAAACAAATGAGATTTTATTGTGTTAAAGGAAATTATTCTAAACAAATTAATACCTAGAACAATCATTGTCAACATTATATGCTCCTTCTTTATTGACATCCATGGAGGAATGTTATTGTTGATAACAAAAATGGGCCACACCAAGTAAGTAAATTTGAGCTCTCCAAATGGATTGACACCATCAGCTACTAATGAAAGCCTAATATTGGGACATTCTTCTTTAAATTTTGGCCAACCTTCCTCTATATTCCTAAATGCAGATCCATCTGCAAGAATTCAAAGAACACATATTCACTTATTTTCATTGCATGGTAGTCCATAAATTGTGTTATGATTTTGCACCTGAACAATTTTCATAGACGTGGAGTTATGGGAATATAATGAAGAACTTTGTGAGGAACCTTTTTTGTTACTTTATCGGTTTGATATCTACTCTCATCACATTTTCGGCATTTTATTTTGATGTGTGTTATTTATAATAGAGAATATCATCATTAGGGCATGCATGCATAGCTTGATACTCCATTCCAATATATTTCATAATGGCATGTAAATATCGGTAAGTACAAGGAAAAAAAATTGATGATGGTAAAATAAATTCACCTAACAATATACAACATAAAAAATAAGTAGTATTGGTTAATTTAAACAATTAAAAATACATATTGCATTGAAATGTTACAAACTAAATGATGTCAATGTACTAACATTAAAAAAAAGGAAAAAATAACTGCTTTGTCATGTTGTACTAAATGTCTCAAAATATATTACATACCTTAGGATTTATGTCACACATGTGTTTGAGAAACCATTCACCACCTTTAAGTTGACCATAAAAAATACATCAGAGAGGATATGTTTATGATCCTTCATAAAGATATTGACGTCACCTCTAATGTACATGTGTATCATAAGCACCATCATACTAATTTCCATCATCATCCATTCCAACATTTTTAAATGTCTTATGGATAAATATAGTTGTCCCATATTCTTCAACTATATTATCAACATCATTACGTTATTACATAGGATCATTATCTTGATCCTCAATATTCACTCAATGTTCTTGAACATGAAATTGTACTACAACCACCTCTTCCTCATCAAGAAATTCCCTAAGGAAGCCATACTATACAATTACAATCAATAATGTAATATTAGTATATATATTGAATATTTAAATGATACAAAAGTTTACAAAAATAATGTAGGAAAACAAAGACAACAAATACAAAGACAAAGACAACTTAGGTGAGAGAGAGAAACAAAGACAAAAAATCCATGATGATGTTTGTGCAATTTATCAAGATATTTAAGAATATTTGAAAAAATATAGGAAATATGTTACATTTCCTGACATGTAGAAAGAGAGACTCTTTCTAATATATATAGACACAAACATAATGAAAAACATATTCATCTTATTTTTCATTCATCATTATAATGTCATATTCTTTCTTGATTTCACTTGGATACAAAAACCTTTAAGATGATGGAAAATTTCCCCGTCCCAACTGGAGAAAAATGGTTTAATTTATAGGGGGTTGAGAATTGAGGGGTTAGGGGACAACATGTCAATGGTTCGAGAGTTAGGGGTTAGGGTTTAATATGGGGTAATTAGAGGTCAAGGATATGGGTACTTAATGGTTTAGGGATTTATAAGGCCTCAAGGGCTAAGGATCTAGGGTTTAATATGCTATTGACGATCCAAGGGTTAGGTGTACTTAGGATTTGGTCTTCTAGATCAAGAAACCATGAGCGTGGGTGAGAGAAAGAAACAAATACAACAAATCAATGTGATCATGAAGTTTGTGCAATTTCACAAGATCTTTATTATTATAGTGAAAAAGTTTAGGAACAATCACTTGAAAATCATCAAAACCTTTTCAAGTCCATCACATTTACAAATGTACTCAAAGTCAAGGACTCAAACAATAATACCAATGAATCCAAACAATTCCAATTAAGTTCAAGGTGGAAAAACTCAAGGTATATAGTACAATATTTTTTATAACGGTTTCCATTAGATAACAGAATGAGAGTGAAAAGGACACGAAATGTATTTTATCCCCAAATCCTATCAAATATTTGACTATAACAAGTGGAGGGTGGATTTTATATTATATTTTTTAATCATTTTTAAATAAAAAAAAATATTTCTAAAAAGGACGCATACTTTACTCTTATATGAAAGGTATTCTCACAATGAAAATTACTACTAAAATTAGTTGATGGCTAGATGGGTCTAGGAATGTACAAGAGGAAGATAAGTATTTCTTATTATTTATTGTTTGGTCTTATGTTTTTCTCTAATTATTATTTCTATACCATTTTATTCTTAATTCCTATTTTTTGCAACATTTCTCCTAAGCAGGTAGGTCTCATATTGTCTACGTTAGCTTATCAAAATCAAGGCAACAATGTGTTTGTTGATCTAACTTATAAGTTACATTTTATTTTGTATTTTCATCATATGTTTTCACTTATAAACTTTGAAATCAATAACCTATGTAAGAAAATTAGATAAGATCCCATTTTTTCTTTAAGTGAGTGGTAGGGAACTCACTAAAAACATTTTTCATAAGAAACCATTTTTTAATAAGGCACAGGGTCAATATCCCCCCTACAAAGAATTAGACATTCTTTCTTTTTGATTACTTAGTTGATTTCACCAAAATCTCAAAAAATCACTCCTTTGTTTTAATAAGGCACAGGGTCAATATCCCCCCTACAAAGAATTAGACATTCTTTCTTTTTGATTACTTAGTTGATTTCACCAAAATCTCAAAAACTCACTCCTTTGTACTTAGTGGTAAGTGACTGTTATAGAATGAAAACATTGTGCCTATTTCAAAGGACATTCAAAATGGAATGTTATACCTTGCATGAGTGATAAAAAGTAATATAAATTTGGAAAATATAACCATTAATCATTTATAAAACATTTCATTAATATACTCTTTTACTATAACTATTATAGCTTTGATATTACTTCAGTTTTTCTCACAATTTACAACAAATGAGACCCTTTAATTATCACAAAAAGATAATTTATATAGAGAATTATTCACTCTATATCATTTGGGATTAAAAAGTTCATTGTCTCCTGAAACATTTTGAAACACCAAGAGAAAATATTGTGTCCCAAACTCTTTTCTTTGAAAAATGAGAAAGACTCACTTTTATGAGTGAAATACATTATGGATAGGAAGATAAAATCACTTATAAATTTGTTAGGTCCTTATATTACTAGTATAGTCCATTATTGTTGTTAGTGTAACCCCCTTATTGTTATTGTTGTACCCCTGTAACCCCCATATTGTTATTATTGTGCCCTTAAATTATTATTGTTAGGTCGGCTAGGATTACATTGTGGCCCCATGAACTCCTATATATAGAAAGGAGGTTTTCTAATTTGTATCACCCAAGAATTTTTCATTCATGTAATGTATTGGATGTTTCCCCCTCGAAGAATCCAAATCAGGTCAGACCTGTGCCATTCGAAAGAGGATTCAGAGGGATACCTCAGGGCCAAATTTCAGATATTAAAGATCTGAAATCATAGAGATAATTCAGTTCCAATATAGAGCTCCTCAAAAGCAAGAAAAAGGTGTGTATTTTTTTCGAATTACATAAGTCTCGTTTGAAAAAAATTAGTTTGAATTTATTCCAAGGGAATATTGAAGAATAGATATCAGTATTGGGTTCTAAAATTCCCCCTAAAAATAATTCAACGCCCATTAAGCCTTCAAAAGGCTCTACTATGACTCATGAAGACGAAGAAATACAACATGAGATATCAAAACTACAAGAGCAAGTGAACTAAATTTCGCTATCGCAAAGAGCAACAAAAAATGAAATGGAAGTTTTGAAGAAAGGAGTGGAAACTAAGATGGATGGTTTGAAGAAATGCGTGGAAGCTAAGATGAAAGCTAAGATGGATGGCATGGAAGTGGGCATGGAAACTAAGATGGATGACATGGAAGCTAAGATCTATGAAAAAATGAAAGACAACATGGAAAACATGAAGAATGATCGAAAAGTAGAAATCGAAGGTTTGGCAAAGTTGATACAAGAAATGTTTCCTAATGGCAAAAATATAGTAGAGGAAACTCATGATGAGAAAAAAGTAAATGTTAATCATGATTTCATAAACTCTAATGTTGGATGGAAGAACCACCATATTCCAAAGATGGACATGAGGAATTTTGATGGCAAGGATCCCGTAACATGGATACTACAGATGGAGCAATATTTTGATCTCAATAATGTGCAAAACACACAAAAGGTACGCATTGCAACTTTACATTTAGAACAAAATACATTTGTATGGTATTGATGGCTTTGCTCCCGTAAAAAAAAATTCACTTGGTCAATTTTTACGGAGGAAATGATAGCACATTATGAGGATACAAAGAGCAACACCTTCTTTAGCCAATTGATAAATCTCAAACAAAAGGGTTCCATGGCGAAGCACATTGAGGACTTCCAAAACTTGAATATAAGGGTAAATGATATTCCAGAGGAACACATGATTGATGTCTTCATAGGGACTTTAAAGGATAACAACCAACATGAAGTTTGCGTTTGGGAACCTAATTCATTGGAGAAGGCATTCAGGTTAACAAGAAAAATTGAATGTAAAATTATGGCGAAAAGGAAGCCTACCACTCACATCTATAAAGATGTAAGTGTTGTTACTCTTAGACTTCCACAAAATACAAGGTTGACACCACAACAATTGGAAGAAAAAATAACAAAAGGGCTGTGCTAAAGTTGTGATGGGAAATACACTAAAGGGCATAAGTGCACTGAGAAGAAATTATTTTACATAGATTGTGAAGAGGAGGAAGAAAATGAGGAAGAAACTTCAAAATTAGAGGATATACACTAGGAAGAAACCATAGAAGAAGAAGAAATGAGTCCGATCATATCACGTAATGCATTTGTAGGAATTACCACTCCTCAAACTCTCAAGATAGAAAGACATATTAAGAAGAAAAAGGTAATAGTGTTGATTGATTTGGGTAGTACCCATAATTTTATTCATTGTAAGGTAGCCAAGGAATTGAACTGTTTCCTGAACCAAGCACCAGAATGTCAAGTGATGGTTTCAAATAGAGGAACTATAAATTTCTCTGGAAAATTCCATAATATCAAGCTAGCCATGGGGGAATATGTATTGAATAGTCCAATTCTTTCCATCCCAATGGGAGGTGCTGATGTTGTACTAGGAGTACAATGGTTACAATATTTGGGGACGGTAGATTTTAATTTTCAAGAAATTTTCTTGAATTTTTTTTTTGGAAGGAAATGAAATCGAATTACGGGGTATGGAAGCCATGAAAGATAATAAGCTCTAATGTCATGAAAAGGATTCTGAAGAAAGAACAACAAGGCGTAATTGCACAATTATGCTCATTAGAAGTTCCAACATCAAAATTATCTATTTCTCCAGATCTCCAAAAAGTCTTGGACAATCATTTGAAGGTGTTTGATACTCCCAAAGGACTCCCACCTATTCATGATCATGATCATGCTATTCATTTGATTCCAGGAATTTTTCCTCCAAACATCAGGCCTTACAGATATCCTTATGTCCAAAAGAGCGAAATTGAACGTATGATTGCAGAAATGGTAGAGGCTGGTATAATTCAACCTAGTCAAATTTCTTTCTCTGCTCCAGTAGTATTGGTGCACAAGAATTATGGATCATGGCGCATGTGTCCAGATTATAGGGAGCTCAATAACCTCACTATTAACGATAAATTTCCCATTCCTGTGATTGATGAATTATTGGATGAATTACATGGAGCAATTTATTTTACCAAGTTGGATCTTCATTCAGGATATCATCAAATTAGAATGAAGACTGAAGATATTCTGAAAACAACATTTCGAACTCATGAGGGTCATTATGAATTTTTGGTCATGTCTTTTGGCCTTACCAATGCACCTTCTACATTTCAATGGTTGATGAATTCCATTTTCAAACCATTCCTTAGAAAATTTGTGCTAGTATTTTTTGATGATATACTAATCTACATCAGGTATTGGAAGGATCATGTTCTACATGTTGACAGGGTGTTCAAACTATTGGAGGATAAACAATTATATGAAAAAACATCCAAATGTTTCTTTGGAGTACAAGAGGTAGAATATCTGGGTCATATTGTCTCTCACGAGGGTGTTAAGGTATACCCTAGCAAAAGTAAAGCCATTAAGGAATGGAAAGTCCCCACAACCATAAAGAAATTGTGCGGATTTCTTGGATTAACGGGGTATTATCACAAGTTTGTTAAGAATTATGGGAGAATAGCAGCATCTCTAACAAAATTATTGAATAAAGATGCATTTTAATGGACTCCTGAAGCAACTAAGGCCTTTGAACATCTTAAAGAGGCAATGTGCCTAGAACTAGTCTTAGCAATGCCAGACTTCACAAAAACCTTTATTGTGGAATGTGATGCCTCAGGAATGGAATTGGTGTTGTTTTAATGCAGGAAGGAAGACCCATTACTTTTGAAAGTCATTCAATCAAAAGAAAGTATTTACAAAAGGCTATTTATGAGAAGGAAATGTTGGCAATACTACATGAACTAAAGAAATGGATACCTTACGTAATGGGAGGACACTTGAAGGTAAAAACTGATCATGATAGTCTTAAACACTTTTTGGAACAAAGACTATCTTTAGAAGAGAAAAAAAAATGGGTCACAAATATGTTGGGTTATGACTTTGAAATTGTCTACAAAAAAGGGAAGCTAAATTTTGTTGTAGATGCACTCTCAAGAAAGGATGTAGAGGTGGAAGCATTGCTTTGTGCCATTTTAATTATCCAAACAGATTGGATAACTGAAGCAAGGGATGAATGGAATAAGGACGAAGAATTCTGGACTCTCATTCAAAAGTTGCAGCAAGATCCTAGTACATATAATACATTTAGTTGGAAAAATAATTCCTTATGGTACAAAGATTGCTTATATATTAGCAAGAATTCCCAACTAAAACAAAAGATTTTTTGGAATTGCACACTTCTCCTTTAAGAGGACACTCGGGATTTTTAAAAACTTACCATAGGGTGAAGAAAAAATTTTTTTGGGATGGTCTTAAATCTGATATTCAAAAGTTTGTGGTAGAATCTTTAGTTTGCCAGCAAAATAAAGTGGAGATAATTAAGACCTTAGGTCTTCTACAACCTTTATCTATTCTAAGTCAACGTTGGGAGGAGATTTCAATGGGCTTTATCACAGGTTTACCTAATTCCGAAGGAAGGAGTGTCATCATGGTGGTAGTTGATAGAATTACCAAGTATGCACACTTTTGTGCATTATCTCATCCATTTAAAGAAAGTACAATTGCTATTGAATTTATGGAAACAATTCAAAAGCTACATGGAAACCCGAAGATTATTGTAAGTGACAGAGATCCCATTTTTACAAGAAATTTTTGGACAAAATTATTTTCCTGTTTGGGTACTCAACTAGCTCATAGCTCATCTTATCATCCTAAATCCAATGGTCAAACAGAGATAGGGAATAAATGTTTGGAAGGATATCTTCGTTGTTTTGTATCTGATAAGCAAGCACAATGGGTCAAGTGGTTACCTATGGCTGAATGGTGGTATAACACTTCCTGCCATACTGCAGCAAAAATGACCCCATTTATGGCACTTTATGGATATCATCCACCATCCATTACATTTTCTTTAAGGAAAAATGCTAGGGTTCAAGCAGTGGAGGATCACATCGAGCATCAACAAGAATTTCTCCAGCTCTTAAAGGATAACCTAAATTTGGCACAAAATCAAATGAAACAAAAAGTAGATCAACATCGCAGTGAGAGAAGTTTTGATGTGGGAGACTAGGTATTTTTACAGCTACAACCATACAAACAAATGTCCCTCAAGCAAGCTAAGAAGGATAATAAATTATCACCAAATTACTATGGTCCTTACAAGGTTTTGAAAAATATTGGTACTGTGGCATACAAATTGGAGCTTCCTACTTCTTTCTCGAGTGCATCCAGTTTTCCATCTTTCATGCTTAAAAAATTTTATAGGGGACAAAATTCCAGTTCAAACAATATTGCCAGAAATTGTTGAGGAAGGAAAAACCATATTGGAACTGAAGCAGTCACGGAAACAATAACTCGACAACTACAAAATTGATCAATTTCAGAGTATCTCATCAAATGGAAGAACTTACCCACGGAAGATTCTACATAGGAGGATGAGAATTTTATACAAAAGAACCCGGAGCTACTCAAGCATTGAGGATAACACCTTTTTGAAGGAGAGGAGCATGTTAGGTCCTTATATTACTAGTATAGTCCCTTATTGTTGTTTTTGTACCCCTGTAACCCCCATATTATTATTATTGTTCCCTTAAATTATTATTGTTAGGTCGACTAGGATTACATTATGGCCCCATGGACTCCTATATATAGAAAGGAGTTTTTTTCATTTGTATCATCCAATAATTGTTCATTCATGTAATGTATTGGAGTTTGCTGCATCGAAGTGGCTTATTTCTAAGGCGTTGATATATCTTTTATTCTATTTTTGGAATTGGTTTCACAACAAAATTTTAGGGTGGCAAGAGTGATAGGGGTTATCCACTGGCCCAATGAACAAAAAGAGTTAAAATTTTTCCGAAGCCACCAACATCGAAGCCGAGTTCTAGGTTCTATGGCATGGTCTTAGATTACTAGCAGAAGAAAAGGCACAAAAGGTAACAATTGTTGGTGACTCACTCATAGTTATCCATCAAATGTGATAATGGTATCGTAAAGGGAAAGGAGGACTATTATGATTAATAATATGATGATTCTAGGAGTTTTTTGAAGAAATTATAGTTTTAGGGTACTGAATTTGGTTCTCTTGTGGAATTCTAAACTATGGGAAATTGTTAAATATTTTTTCTAGACTTTCACACTGTTATTTTCGATTTTTTTTGGATGATGTAACTGGAGCTGACTAGGTCCTTCATCATTTTATAAAAAATAAAATTCATAGTTGTTGCATTTAAAAACAAAGCACCACAAATAAATTTGTATCCCTTGCCATAAATTATCACTAAATTGAAGAAAATCAAAGTGAAATGTAAATTTAAATTTTTGGAGTAATTTTAATATAGGAAAATCATTTTATGTTGGTTATAACATCATTTTTGTACTTAAATTTTCGTTGGAAATATTACATGCTTTACCCAAATCATTTATAGTTTTCCCAAATTGCTTTCTAGGTTATGATTGAGTGTTTCCTATGTTGAACTAGGTGATATCTACTTCTTTACCATTTTTTCTTATTGTCCACGTGAATCAACTATAGGAAATTAATATATTTTAGGTTCAATTAGAACTTTTGACTCTTTTTTATAGAACATTGGCTAAAAATTTATTTGTCTAGTTAGTTTTAACGATAGTTTTAATTTTTCAAGCATCTTCTATGGGTATAAGAGCCATCACATCTTCTTGTTTTCTCTCTTTTTCATAATGGTCAAAAATCAATGCGCCTTTTAGCTTGATTTTATTTAAAAATTTAGATAACTCTATCATCCTAGAGACTTAATTTCTAAATCTCTTCCTTGCTATTCATAACACTTAACCAATATTAAAGATAACCCATTGAATTATTTAAAATATAAATAAAACAACCTTATAAAAATGGTAAAAGCATTTTAATAATTATCCACTTTCAATATATTTGTTTTCCAAATACTTTATAGGTTCCATTCACTTTCAAGATATCAATGAACCATAGATATCAAAGTGAATCTACTTTCATACCAGAAATAGTTAAAATGGACAATTCTTTTAATTATCACACATTACTTCACTTTGATTTTAGAGACAAAATTATAGTTTTATATGTAAAAAAATATTTTCTAAGTTAAAATTTTATTAAAAAAAATGTAATTTTATAACAAGAAAATTAATTTTACAGAAAATATATATATATATATATATATATATATATATATATATATATATATATAATTTTATATATTAAAAATATTAATAAATTTAAAATTTTTAATATTAAAGTATTTTTTTAATGTTATTTTTTTCATAAAAAAATGGTTTTTTATTGGTTATCATCTTACCCAAATAAAATGGATTCCTTTTATCTTCATCCAATCATATTTCTTTATAATAATTTTATTTTAATAAAAAATTTATTTAATTATTTTTTTAATGATATTTATATTTTTGTAGTCTTATAAAATTTTGTTACAATATATTATATAATTATTTCATTCTTTCCTATAAAATTCTATTCACTATGTCCAAAGTTTAAATATGCATAATATACTTTAAAAAATTATTAATAATTCTCCCTAAAACCCCATTAACCTCTAAATCCTCTAGGTCCTAATTAACCCCCTAATGATACATTAACCCCCTAACATCTTATCCCATTCCCCTAAGCCCTTAAACCCCTAAGTCATAATATCTTAACCCATAACCCCTAAACTAATTAACCCTTAAATCAACCTAATCCCTTAATCAACCCTAACCATAATAATCAAATAATATTTATCCACATCAGGATGACAACATAGGTCAAATATATCCCAAAAGAATATAAACATTTACAATACAAAGACAATACAATTTAAAATACAAAGACATCTAATTTAAAATACAATATACATATAAAATTTTGCAAAAACAATCTACAATACAAAGAAATATAATGAATAAATTACAAATGGATTATTTATTTATTTTATTTTTTTGGTTAATTATAGTGTCAAGAGGCTTGTAGCTATAGCTAGAAGGTGGAGCAACTGGTTTCTAGTTATGTGCGAGGTTGCAGGCCCTTTTCTTGTACCATTGTCGAGGCGACTGCTTCAGACCATACAATGATTTCTTGAGCCTGCAGACAAATGTCTTGTTGCGATTTTGAACAAACCCTTCCGGTTGTTCCATGTAAATTTCCTCATCTAAATCTCAATGTAAAAAAGAAGTTTTAACATCTAGTTGTTGTAATTCTAAATGAAGTAAAGAAACTAATGCTAACACAATCTGAATTGAAACAATTTTTACAACTGGTGAAAATATCTCATGAAAGTCAATGCTGGCTTTCTGAGAAAAACCTTTCGCGACCAGCCTTGCTTTGTACCTGTCTTCTGTATCATCAACACCCTTCTTCAATTTGTAAACCCACTTACATCCCACAATTTTCCTATCTCTGGGAAGTTCTACCAGATCCCATGTGGCATTCTTGTCTAACGCCCTCATCTCGTCCTTCATAGCCTCTTTCCACTTACCACTATTAGAACCTTCTACAGCTTCCTGATAGCACAAAGGTTCATCATCGTTAGCAGTTAAAGAAACTGAAGTAACATAATCATCATACCTTTTAGGAAAACGTTTGATTCTCTTAGACCTCCTTAAAGATGTTTCTGGTACTTCCCCAATTTGCTGATTATTATCTGTAGGAATTTCTTCATGATCCACATCTGAAACATGTTCATGATCTGCATCTGAAACTTGTTCATGATCTGAATTTGAAACTTGTTCATTTGGACTACCATCAGTATTTGAACTGGTTTCAAACTGAATGTGTTGAAGCTTAGGTTCATTATCCTGTTTCAATTCATCATCTATATCTGGGTTTTCAATTGAAGATTCATTAAATTTAACATCTCTGTTAATGATGATCTTGTGAGTAGTAGGATCCCACAACCTGTATCCCTTAGTCCCATCACCATATCCAACAAAGATATATCTTTTTGATTTAGGATCTAATTTAGAACGCCGATGTTTCGGAACTAGAGCATATGCATCACAACCAAAAACTTTCAGTTTAGAATAATCACATGGATAACCTTTCCATACCTCTTGAGGAATTTTGCATCCTATCGTAGTTGATGGTGATCAATTTACCAAGTAACAAGCTGTAGAAATTGCTTCTGTCCACAATTCCTTCTGCAAATTGGCGTTACTAAGCATACTTCTTGCTCTCTCTAAAAGAGTCATGTTCATGCGTTCAACAACTCCGTTTTGCTGAGGAGTATATACAGTGGTTTTATGTCTTTCGATCCCAGCATCCTTGCAATAATTATAAAATTCCTTTGAATTAAAATCACCACCATTGTCAGTTGTTAAACATTTAATGGTTCTTCCAGTGATGTTTTCAACTAATGCTCTAAACTGTTTGAAAACTGTGAACACATCACACTTCTTCTTTAACATATAGACCCACACTTTTCTAGAGAAATCATCAATAAAAGATACAAAATATGAAGATCCTCCATATGAGGTTGTAGGAGATGGACCCCAAACATCAGAATGGATATAATCAAGGATTCCCTTACTAGTATGTTTTCCAGTTTTAAAATTCTACTTGCTTTGTTTCCCAAACAGACAATGTTTGCAAAAATCTAACTTAGAAGATTTTAAACTAGGAAGTAACTTACGATCAAATAAAATTTTTAATCCTCTTTCGCTCATATGGCCCAACCTTTGATGCCATAAAGGTTTTATATCCATTAGTGTCTAGTACTCCTAGTGAAATGAATTTTTTTCTTAGTTCAGGTACGTGTCTTACATCAGTTAGAATTTTATTTCTCCCATCAAAATTTTTAATCTGGATGCTTCCAATTCCAACAATATTACACGAGACATCATTTCCCATGTAAACAACTCCATCGTTGATTGATTTATAAGTTTTAAACCACTCTATATGAATGCACATGTGATTTGACACACCAGAATCTAATAGCCAATGTTGATCATGATTAGACAAACTAACTGATAACACTTCATCACTCATACCTGAAATAGATGCCGACCCTGTATCTGTCGTGTTTGCTTCTTCTTTTTTTCTGTCGAAGAGTCTCCTTTGGATGTTTGTTGTCTCTTCCAACAAGCCTTCTTCAAGTGTCTTGATTTGCCACAAAACCAACACTTTACCTTACTCTTCTTCCCTTTCGATTTTGAACGCGAGTTGTTGTGCTTACTGAAGCATCTTTCTTTAGAACGACCTCTGGCCATCATTGCTTCTGATGAAGAGGTTTATGAATTTTACCTCTTCCTTGTTTCTTCGGACAATAAAGCTCCAACAACATCATCAAATTCAAGGGTTTTTGATGAACTAAGACTTATAGAAGTAAGAAAATGATCCCATGACTCGGGCAACGAGCATAATAAAGTTACATCTTTATCTTCTGATTCAAATTTTACTTCTATACTTTATAATTGCACCAGGAGAGTATTAAAGGTATTCAGATTATCAGTTATTGTCATACCTTCCTTCATGCGCAAGCTGTACAATTGTCGCTTCAAAAGAATCCTATTGGTTAAGGATTTTCTCATATACAACTTTTCAAGCTTTGTCCACAAACCAGCAGCAATCTTCTCTGACACAATGTTAAACAAAACATCATCCGCCAAACACAGTCGAATTCTGCTCAGTGCTCTTTCATCCAAGTCACTCCATTCAACATCTGTGATGGTGTAAGGCTGTTTGGCTTTTCCCAACAGCGCCTTCGCCATGCCTTGTTGCACAAGTAGATCATACATCTTCACTTTCTAGATCTCGAAGTTGTTTTTGCCATTGAATTTTTCAATCTCAAACCGAGCACTTTGTGTTTTTGCCATAGCTTAATAGCTTGTGTCACAAAAAAAAAAAAATCTCCAATTGCAACTTTTAATGAATGAAAATTCTCTTGCCTTAAAAAAAAAAAAAATGCCCTTCTTCCAATAAAATGCCTCTCCCTTAATACCATATGCAAATGGCATTAAAATTAAAAATCGATTTAAAACTTGTACAATATGAAGTTCCAACTTATGACTTCATTTAAAAAATGATTTATAATGGGCCACCTCTTCTTAAATGAATAAAGTGCCACCATTTTTAATAAAATCGATTTAAGTTTTAAAACCACCACTTCAAATCGATACAAATCGATTTAAATATAAACTCAAATCCTTTTTTTTTTCATATATCGATTTGTTCTTTTTTTTAATTTCTAAAGAAACATTGCACTAAAAATTTAATGCAAATCGAAAAAAAAACTTCAAATCGATTTTAAATGTATTAACACATATCGATTTAACTTTACGGCATTTGAAAAAAGGAACTCAACGTTTTAATAAACCGATTCATACCAGCGTTTTAATGAACCATCGTTTTGTTTTAAATGGCTTTTGACCACCATTCAACGCTCTGAGCGCGCAGTCCACCGCGTGCATTTTTTTTATGTAATAATCCACCCCTCTGATACCATTGAAAAAACCCGCCACTGTTCAATGCAGCCTGACACAACGTTCACAACTGACGGCTCTGCAAAACAGATGAAGTTTTGTTTTTTATTTCACAGCTTACGGCTCCGCTTGGCTCATCAATCCAGAGAGTAGAATATTGACCAGCGTTCAACCGTTTCAGAAGTCCACAACACGTTTCCAAAATCACACGCAGCAAATTCACGAATGCTGCAAGGCCTTCAAATTGTGCTCATGGCTCTGGCCATTTAAAGAAGAAGAAAAAACACAGAACCAGAACTCAATCACTCAACGCTCTGATACCAAATGTTAGAGTTAACACAATGGAAACTTAAAACAAATAAGAAACACACAACATTCAACCATGAAAAACACAGATTTTAACGTGGTTCACCCAACCAATCTGGGCTACGTCCACCTAACAGGGCATCGGCAATCTCATTCATCAACTGGAGAAATACAATAGCAGAGTTTCTCATCTGCTCAACTCTTCCCCTCACTACACATTCCTCATCATGCTTACTTTCCTCTACGGGCTTACATTTTATAGCTGCGAATGAAAACAGACTCATAAATTCTCTCACAACAAATATAGGATGCATTAACTCCTCATCAGAAATTGATGGAGCCAATGTAGCAACAAATCCTATTGTTGTCACCTACATGATATTTTTCTCCAAATTTAAATTAAAAAATAAGAAATAAAATCTCAAAAATTTCATAGGTATGCAATGTGCGTGAATCTACCTACTATCCCACTGATCATTGGGCTTGGAGTACCCATGCCCCTGGCAGTTTTTCTGACCCCGAAACTGTGTGCGTGCATCTTTTCCAGTTCTGTTTGGTCAGGTGTTTTTGCACGATGGTTGATCCTTTTTTTGTCGACCTTTCTTGGGTTGGCTAGCTAGCCCTATGGCTATGCCCTCCTAGGAGGGGCCTTCCCCGAAAGATGTTACTGCTTTCAACTTGTTGGTTGTGGTGGCTCCGTGTTTCTGCAAACAGGGGCCGTCCAAATTTGTTAAGTGATTAGAAGATATCCCCAACATTCTGATATGTGTCCCCTAGGCGCACTCATGAGCTCTGTTAGTGTAATATCTTTCGGGAAGTGTACCAAAAATAATTTACTTAAGCTACAGATGACATATATCCCTAACAATAGAAATGGTTGTTCAACCCTTTATATCTGCAATAGACAATTAAAAAAAATCCTGCAAAAATCTAGATCTATGCAATAAAAGTAGTTAAACAACAAAAGGAAATAATAACTAATGCAAAAAATAACTCCAAATAACCAATAGGCAAGACAAGTTTAAATAATGATATTTTCTATTTTATAACACCTAGTGAAGGAAACAAATATATGTTACCATTCCCCCTCAATGGAATGGGTTCTGGGTTGTCCTCAATACTTCAGTTTCACGAGTCTCTCTCTCTCAATGATGTGGAAACCCAAAATATGTGATGAACTCAAGTGGGAGCTCAGATGGAAAAAGAAAATGGCAGTGACGATGAGAATGGTCAAAGTGAATAATGAATGGAAAAAATCTCCTATTTATAGCAAAATATTGAGTTATCCTCGAAAATGGAGTATAATAAAATATTATTAACCATAATCTAGATCTAAATGCTTGGAATATTTTATTATATTTTGTTATAGGGAAAAATATTTACGTTGGTTAAATAACTTTATTTAGAAATAATAATAAAATAAATGATTTATTTTTCATTTCAAGAATGTGGTTAAAAATAATAAACAAATAATAATTTGTTTAATTATTCCTAGGTGATTTAGTCAAATTTGACAAGGAATAATAACTAAATAATTATTTATCTAATTTTTTCTCATAATTGGGTCAAATGTGACAAGGAATATAAGTTAAACACTAGTTTAATTAATTATTCCTAGAGATAAATCAAATAAATAATGATTTATTTAATTATTCCTCAAGGGGTTTCTTGTTTTAACCAGAAATAACTTAATAAAATATGGTTTATTAAATTATTTCATGTAGTGAAAGCAATTTTACTATGGTAAAATTGGTATTACATGGTATACTTCGATCCACCTAGTTAGAAATGGTTATGTGATCAATTTTTGGTGATAACAAGCTCTCCAGATTGCAGATCAGGGGCTAATTGGCCAATTCATTGGTGTTTGGCCTTCCCATCGTACGATATCAACAAGGGTTGAGAAGAACTAGAAACCCCTTATCAAAGGAGCGGTCATTTCCTCTTTCTATGGGAAGGGATTCTTTAACTTCTACTTTGAGAATAAGTATAAAAGGGAACTAGTATTTCGTAGTGGCCCTTATTTCATGGGTGATCAATGGTTGTACCTGGACCACTGGAACTGGTGCTTCACCTCAGAGTGTGATGTCCTGATGCAGGGGCATTAGACACTAGCCAGCAATGTATGAGGTTTGTCAACATGTTGTGGCTAGGAGGGTTGAAAACATTTGAATTGTAACAGCTAGGTGTCAATACCTCAGCTGATTGTATTATTTTAGATCAGTTAGAGTCGTAGAAGTCAAATAGCTCAGTTAGTCTAGATGTCATATTTCAGTTAGTTGAGTTATTTTAATTAGGCTGTTGATTTCTAAAACGGTCCTCACAGAGGAGCCGAACAGACAAATGTTCACGTATATAAATGTAATCCCTCGGATGTATATGAGGAGAGTAGGGAGAAGAGATATTCTACAATAAAATATGTGTTCACAATTGCTTCCAATTTAATAGTTTCTGTGCGCATTTACCATAGAGTCGTTTTGAATCCTTAATTGTTAAGAGATTGTTTAGTTGCGAAGTGATGAACTTTGTGCATGTATAATTGAAATCCTGTATGAATTCCACATATCTCTGTTTGTTGTTTCCCTTAATTATTCGAGCAAACCCTATGAATTTAACCCCCGTCGCAGGCGAGGTCTGTGTGGAGAACCCATGGTCATGAACCCTGTTCATATATAAAATTCCCGCTTACTAAAGAGAAACAGAGTTGTTGATTTTGGAACTTGACCCTGGGATTAGACCCGAGTTAAATGACTAAGAAGGCCATCGTGACCCCGCATTAACCCTGGTCAATCACTGTAGCAAAACCACGAGCGGATTTGAGGAGGCGGATTGCCCATATCGCACCGCTTTTGGTGTACAGGCGGTATTCCCCTGTCGAGGAGCGATTCCATAGAGGAGTGGATGCGTGGCGAAGTGGACCCCCAGAAAACCACCATTTAAACCGAGCCATTGCACTTTAACATTTGTACCAGGACGCCGAACGATATTGACGAGAGCCGTCGATCTGGGAAAGGGCCATCGGACAGCGGTCGCTTGCAGGAGATGCGCGAACGATAACCAAGGTGCGCGGACGATAAAAGAGGTACGGTGCATGCGTTTGATTGGTCTATTGACCGTAGAAGTGGGGCCTAGGGCTAAAGGTTTATTACACAGTTAATTATTCAAAATAGAGCATTGGAATTGATATAAAGTTTCGAAGATTTAAACATTGATTATAAGGTTGGCAGTATAATATTAAACCGAGAGATTTGAATAAAATTGCAAAGGTTGCGAATTAAGTTTATTTATCAAATTCCACGAATTTGATAAATAAATCTCCGAGGAAGATATAATTGGACCACGTGGAGTCAAAGAGTGGGGTTAGAAAGGGAATGCTAGCAGAGCCACGTCATAGTTGACCAGCTCTCCTTGGGGCAGAATTTCAGCGTTGTTGCATCATTTGTGGTATCAGAGGAAGGTTTTAAGTTGTTTTTGCTGACATGGCAATCCAAGTTGGTAGAGGTGCTAGCAGAAGGAGGCCCGTTGCCAACGCAGAGGTGTTGGGGATGTTGCAGAGGGTCGAGGCCAGAATTGATGCCAGGGAGCGAAGACAGCCCAGAGATCCTGAAGACATCAGTGAACCTGAAATAGAAGAAGCTGAAGAAAATGTTGAGCTTCCTCCTGACATGAGGCTCCTTAGAACTATTCTGGGGTCTACAATTAAGCCTAGAATTGAAGTGTCGATTTATGCAGGGGGACTGAATCTAGAAGAACTAGTAGACTGGATAAATGAAATGAACAAATGCTTCGATTATGAAGAAATAAGTGAAGACAAGAAGGTCAAGTTTGCAGTAACAAAGTTGAAATGACACTCTGCACTTTGGTGGGATGGAGTGTAGGCAGAAAGGAGGAGAGTTGGAAAGAAACCTATCAAGAGCTAGACCAGAATGATGGCTAAATTAAAAGGTAAATTCTTGCCTAGTGATTATCAGCTGACATTGTATAAGCAAATGCAGAACCTGAGACAGAGGTTGCTGACAGTAAAAGAATACACAGAGGAATTCTACAGAGTAAGCATAAGGGCTGGGCAATTCCAAGACACACCTGAGAAGACTGCCAGATATGTGAATGGTCTCAAGCTAGAGATCCAAGATGAGATTGGTCTCCTGTCTCCTAAGACAGTGGAAGAGGCCTATCAGATGGCCTTGAAAGTAGAGGAGAAAATCCTGAGGAAATAGTCTACCAAGAAAAGAGGTACTTTCCTTGGGAAGGGAAGTCAGGGTGGTAGAGGAAAGCCTGCTACACCCAGGGATGGAGCTAATAGTAGCTCACCTCAGAATGCATCTACAGAGGAGGATGCAAGGGGAAGAAGGGGTTCTTATAGAGGAAAAGGAAGAGGAGGTAGAGACAGAGGAAGGGGTATAGAATTGAGGTGTTATAGATGTCAGCAAGTGGGACATAAGCACTATGAGTGTCCAGAGAATGTGGGTGTTGGTCCAAGGAATGCTGTTGTTGCCGAGACTGGAGAAGAGGCAGATATTGAAGAAGAAATTCTTCCAGAGAGGGGAGAGTCCTTGGTGGTAAACAAGGTCCTGTTGAAGCAAGCCAAAGAGGTCACTAAGCCTTCACAAAGGAATACTTTGTTTAGGAGCATTTGCAAAGTCCAAGGGAAGTGCTGCCATCTAGTCATTGATAGTGGCAGCACAGACAATCTAGTTTCCACTGAGGTAATATAAAAGTTGAAGTTGAAGACAAGGGAGCATCCAACTCCCTACAGGGTGTCCTAGTTGCATAAAGGGCACTAGCTGGTTGTAAAAGAACAGTGTGAGATAGAACTGCAAATGGGAAAATATAAAGATAAGGTCCTATGTGATGTAATGCCCATGGATGTGTGTCATATACTGCTAGGTAGACCTTGGCAGTTTGACAGAGCAGCAGTGCATGATGGCAAGAAGAACACTTACAATTTCTTCAAAGATGGGGTACACCATACATTGATACCCATGGAAGAAGGAGAGCCATCCAGCAGAGTGATTGATCCAAAGACCTTGTTGCTGAGTGGGAAGGAATATCTGCAGCAGATAGAAGAAGAAGAGGTAAGCTTTGCTTTAGGTTGCAAGCCTAAGGTAGTTCTTACTTCTACAAATATTTCTGATTTACCAGTAGAAATCCAAGAGATGTTAGATGATTATTGTGACATTTTTGTGGATGATTTACCTAATGAGCTGCCACCTGTGAGAAAGATCAGCCATCAGATATATTTTATCCCTAGTTCGAATCTACCAAATAAGGCAGCCTACAGAATGAATCCCAAGGAGAATGAGGAATTCAGGAGACAAGTACAGGAGTTGGTGGACAAGGGACTGATCAGAGAAAGTTTAAGTCCATGTGCAGTACCAGCAGTATTGAGCCCAAAGAAAGATGGAGGCTGTAGGATGTGTACTGATTCCAGAGCAATTAATAAGATCACAATCAGGTACAGATTCCCGTTTCCCAGAGTTGAGGACTTAATGGACTGTTTGAGTGGTACTAAAAATTTCTCAAAGATAGATTTGAAGAGTGGATACCATTAGATTAGGATAAGAGAGGGTGATGAGTGGAAAACTTCTTTTAAAAAAAATGAAGGATTGTATGAATGGATGGTAATGCCTTTTGGGTTGTCAAATGCACCTAGAACTTTTATGAGACTCATGAATGAAGTGTTGAAAGAGTTCATTGGTAAATTTGTGATAGTGTATCTAGATGATATATTAGTTTTCAGCAGAACTAGAGAAGAACATTTAAGGCATCTTAATCATGTATTGAAGAAGCTGCACCAAGAGAAACTGCTGATAAATTTAAAGAAATGCTCATTCATGAAAGAAGAGTTGGTGTATTTTGGGTTTGTTGTTTCTGCAGAAGGATTGAAGATGGACCCAAAAAAGGTTAAGGCAATTGTGGAGTGGCCTTCACCCAGGAATGTTTTTGAGGTAATAAGTTTCCATGGACTTGCTAGTTTTTACAGAAAGCTTATAAGAAACTTCAGTAATATCAATGCACCCATAATAGAGACAATAAAGAAGAGAAAACAACCATTTAAGTGGACTGCTGAAGCAGAAAGAAATTTTAAACTATTGAAGAAAAAGATAACAGAGAAGCCTATTTTGATTCTGCCTTATTTTACTAAACCATTTCAAGTAAAATGTGATGCCAGTGGAGAGGCCATTGGAGCTGTGTTGAGTCAGGATGATAGGCCTGTGGCATATTTCAGTGAAAATCTGAATGACACAAGAGGAAAGTATTCCTATTATGAGAAGGAATTCTATGCAATTGTTCAGGCACTGAAGAAATGGAGACACTATTTGATGTCCAGGGAATTTGTATTATATTCTGACAATCATGCTTTGCAGTATATTGTACAGCAGCCCAAGTTGAAACATAAGCATGCTAAATGGGTTGAGTATCTCCAAGGTTTTAATTTTGTTTTGAAACATATAAGTGGCCAAGCTAATAAAGTAGCTGATTCTTTGAGTAGGAGGCACATGCTTGTTCAAGAAACTAACTTTGAAGTTGTAGGATTTGATTTTCTGAAAGAATTGTATAAAACAAATCCAGATTTTAAAGAAGCATTTGAGGCATGTAGTAACCCTGTTTTAACAGATAGAAGCCAGTGGCTGGATTATTTCTTGTAGGAGGACTTGTTATTCAGAAGAAGCCAACTGTGTGTACCAAGGTGTTCCATGAGGGAAAATTTGATCAAAGAGAAGCATAGTGGTGGACTTGCTGGACACTTTGGTACTGATAAGCCTTATGAGCAGCTGAGTCACTTTTATTACTAGCCTAAGATGAGAACAGAAGTGGACAAGTTTGTGAAGAATTGCAAGATTTGTCAATATGCTAAAGGAAGGAGCTAGAATGCAGGATTGTACAATCCCTTGCCTATTCCAGACAAGCCTTGGGACATGGTGAATATGGATTTTGTTCTAGGATTACCCAAGACTCAGAGAGGGAATGATGCAGTCTTTGTTGTAGTGGATAGATTCTCCAAAATGGCACATTTTATTCCATGCTATAAAACTAGTGATGCCACCCATGTTGCTAACTTGTTCTTCAAAGAAGTTGTTAGATTGCATGGGTTGCCCAAGAGTATTGTTTCAGACAGAGACACCATATTTGTGGGGCACTTTTGGAGGACACTGTGGAAGAAACTTGGTACCAAACTAATTTTCATCTCAACTTATCATCCTCATACTGATGGACAAACTGAGGTAGTGAATAGGACTCTGGGAAATGTTTTTAGGGGTCTTGCAGGAGAACATCCCAAGCAGTGGGATCATATTTTTCCCCAGGCAGAATATGCGTATAATGACTCACCAAACAGGAGCACAGGGTAGAGTCCATTTCATATTGTTTATGGAATGCACCCCAGAGGAATATCAGAGTTAAGAAATCTGGTAAGAGCAGAGCTAAGGAGTGCAGATGGTGAGGAATTTTCTTCAGAGATCCAGGCCATACATGAACAAGTGAAAAAACAACTACAAGGCAGCAGCATCAAATACAAAATCAGAGTATACTTGAGCAGAAAGGAAGTTCATTTTGAAGTAGGAGATTTGGTTTTGGCACACTTGAGAAAGGAGATATTCCCAAAGAAGCAGTGCAACAAATTGAAGTTCAAAAAGATTGGGACATGCAAGATACTTAGGAAGTTTTCTACAAATGCTTATGAGATTGAATTAACTTCTGATGTTGGAATATCTCCCATTTTTAATGTTGCAGATCTGTACAAGTATGAAGATGATGGTGCAGAAGAAAGATCAGCAGACAAGGAACAGATTGAGTGGAAAGAGCAGCTACCTCCAGCACAACCATTGCTACCAGAGAATATACCGGATAAAAGACCATTCAGAAGGACCAGAGGACAAGAGTACTTTCAGTACTTGATCAAATGGAAGGATAAGCCAGAGGAAGATGCCACTTGGATGACTAAAGGGATGTTGTAGAAGATAGGAAGATCAGTAGAAGAGCTCATGGATAGGAGCCCATGAAGAAGATTTCCCTCGGGAGTCTGATGCAGGGGCATTAGACACTAGCCAGCAATGTAGGAGGTTTTTCCACATGTTGTGGCTAGGAGGGTTGAAAACATTTGAATTTTAATAGCTAGGTGTCAATAACTCAGCTGATTGTATTATTTTAGATCAGTTAGAGTCGTAGAAGTCGAATAGCTCAGTTAGTCTAGCTGTCATATTTCAGTTAGTTGAGTTATTTTAATTAGGCTGTTGATTTCTAAAACGGTCCTCACAGAGGATCTGAACAGACAAATGTTCATGTATATAAATGTAATCCCTCAGATGTATATGAGGAGAGCAGGGAGAAGAGAGATTCTGCAATAAAATCTGTGTTCACAATTGCTTCCAATTAAATAGTTTTTGTGCGCATTTAACATAGAGTCGTTTCGAATCCTTAATTTTCAAGAGATTGTTTAGTTGCGAAGTGATGAACTCTGTGCATGTATAATTGAAATCCTGTATGAATTCCACATATATCTGTCTATTGTTTCCCTTAATTATTCGAGCAAACCCTGTGAATTTAACCCCCGCTGCAGGCGAGGTCTGTGTGGAGAACCCATGGTCGTGAACCCTGTTCATATATAAAATTCCCGCTTATTAAAGAGAAACAGAGTTGTTGATTTTGGAACCTGAACCTGGGATTAGACCCGAGTTAAATGACTAAGAAGGCCAGAGCGACCCCGCATTAACCCTGGTCAATCACTGTAGCAAAACCACGAGCGGATTTGAGGAGGCAAATTTCCCATATCGCACCGCTTTTGGTGTAGAGGCAGTATTCCCCGGTCGAGGAGAGATTCCATAGAGGAGTGGACGCGTGGCGAAGTGGACCCCCAGAAAACCACCGTTTAAACCGCACCATCGCACGTTAACATTTTTACTAGGATGCCGAGCGATATTGACGAGAGTCGTCGATCTGGGAAAGGGCCCTCGGACGGTGGTCGCTTGCAGGAGATGTGTGAAAGATAACCACGGTGCACGGACAATAAAAGAGGTACGGTGCATGTGTTTGATTGGTATATTGACCATAGAGGTGGGGCCCAGGGCTAAAGGTTTATTACACAGTTAATTATTCAAAATAGAGCGTTGGAATTGATATAAAGTTTCGAAGATTTAAACATTGATTATAAGGTTGGCGGTATAATATTAAACCGAGAGATTTGAATAAAATTGCAAAGGCTGTGAATTAAGTTTATTTATCAAATTCCACGAATTTGATAAATAAATCTTCGAGGAAGATATAATTGGACCACGTGGAGTCAAAGAGCGGGGTTAGAAAGGGAATGATGGCAGAGCCACGTCACAGTTGACCAGCTCTCCTTGGGGTGGACTTTCAGCGTTGTTGCATCATGTCCCCTCCTCTATCTCGGTCTGGGTGAAAATTCTCTACCTTCCACTCCACTGTTGGAATGACGCACCTTTCAGACTCATTGGAAACCCCCTTGGGAAATACATATATTGTTATGAGCCCAAAGATGGCCTCTTCTCTATGCTCAGATTTGTTTGGAGGTCAACCTCAAAATGGGGCCACCAGTAGCTGTTACTCTTTGTATGGATAATTGGTCCCATATTCAGGAAGTGGACTATGACCAGCTACCTTTCAAGCACAATTTGTGTCACGAATATGGTAACTCTACCAACAACTACCCCAAGAAATAGGAGGCCCAAGTGCCCCCTAGAGAATAAATGAAGGAAATATGGTAGCAGGTTAAAAGGAGAAAAATATCTCATCACCCTTAGTAGTCAGGCCCTCCTAAGACCCTCTCGGTCCCTTGGCGTGGTGTACCTGCCCCTCCCCCCTTGGTGTCGGGTCTTGCTTGACTTAGGGTTGGATTTGGAGAATCCCTTCGAGGTGTTGGGAACTGCTCTAGATTCATTCAAGGTGGCTCCAGATTTTGTTGGGGTGGATACTCCCCTCAGACTGGTTGCTCAGAAATTCCTCGAATCCCTGCCAGGACTTGAACCTAAACCCTCCAAAATGCTTAATCTAGAAAACTCAAGTCCCGAAACATCGAGAAGCTATGAAGAATCCTCTTTGGAGGAAGAAAGAGAATAAGGTTTTCAATTAATAAAAGAAGGCTTGGGTACTACAACCCATCTAATTTGTGCAGAAGAGAACCTGGAAATATCTAGAACAAAGAACGTAGGTGGTAAAAGGAAAATATTGGGAGAAAGATAAACAAGGAAATCATAAAGGAAAAGATAGAAAAATACAAGGAACTTGGGTTCCAACACACCATCCCTCGACAACTAGCTGGAGCTAGAAATAAAGGAGGTGGAGGAAAAAAATGAAACAACATGGGCCCTAATAAGGGGGTAGGAAACTCAAAAAAGTGATAAATGAATATAATCTATTGGAACTGTCGGGGGCTTAGAATAGAAAAGAGAGTAAAGGAAGTCAAATCTCTGATCAAAAAATAAAATCCAGCCATCACACTTCTGCAAGAGAGATAGATGAAATACTAAAATCTTCATGCATCCCATAACAATATTTGGAGCCAAAGTAATATCGAGATAGTAAGTTTACGAGGAGCCTCGAGGGGTTTGTGAACATTTTGGAATCTGGCGAAACTCAAACTGGTAAGATCCACGAAATCCACTCATTGGATTGAAATCTCCATTACTCACATTTATTTTAAGAATCCTTTCACTATTATAAATGTTTACATGCCTACTCACGTCCGGGAGAAGAAAGAGTGGTGGAAATTTCTGATGGAGTTCAAAGACTTTGAATATGGGGAAAAGTGTATCATGGGTGGAGATTTGAATACTACCATGAGTCGAATTGAGAAGAGAGACAGAACTTTAGTCTGGGTTTCATTCTAGGAAAACATGGAAGAATTGATGCTATCCTTAAATACTTTTAATGTTAAACCAAATAAGTTCCTTTACACTTGAACACACAAGAGAGTTGGGTTGGGGCACATTGCAGCTAGAATATGAAAATTTATTGTTTCTGAGAGTCTTATCACTCTCTATATCTACCTAGAATACTCCATCCTTCCTTGGTTAGGTTCTAAGCATCGCCCAATTGCCCTTTCGTTGGCATTACCCTAAGACCTTGGACCTGTCCATTTTCGGTTCTCCACTCTGCGGTTGGAGTCCTAAGAGTTACAAGATTTTGTGCCTCTCTCTTGGGTAGCTTGGGTGGAGGGAAACCCAATCACCATATGGGAACAGAAAATCTGCAGATTGAAAAAATATATTAAAAAATGGGCTAAGGAAAGCTACTTAAGAAGGGCGGGGAGTATAAAGAAAAGTGAAGAAAATTTGGCTACTATTCAAGGTAATATGGAAAATAATGAGGTTATTGTTTCATATTTCTATAAGGAAGCATACATTTTCAAATCCCTTCACTTGAACCTCAGGAAATAAGAATAATAATAGAGGCTTAAGTCAAGAAATAATTAGCTAAGGGCAGGGGATAGAAACACCAAGTTTTTTCACAAGCAAGCCAAATTCAGAGAATAAAAAAACAAAATATTACATATCAGTCATGGAGGGAAAACTATCGATAGATTTGAGGATTTTAAGGTAGCTGTTGTTGAGACGTTTGGGAATATTTATACTGGTGGCCCCAGAGGTGATTTTGAGCATGAGGATTGGTTCCTGGACCCAATCCCAAAATTAATCACGGTAGAGATGAATCTAAATATTTCCCTCCCCCTCATGAAGGAGGAAATAAAGAGCATGGTTTTATCCTTCTCTCCGGACAAAGCCCCAGGGCTGTATGGTTTCACCGCTAATTACTACCACTTTTTCTAGGACATTTTCTAGAAACATCTATGCAAAATGGTGGGTTATTCCTTTAAGAATTTTTTTATGGGAGGGGCCATAAAGTCCTCCTTCCTAGATCTGATCCCCAAAGAAGCTAATCCATCCTCCTTTGTAAGATTCAAACCTATTTCACTTTGTAAAGTCTCCTATAAAATCTTCTCAAAAATCATGTCCCTCAAACTCAAGCCCCTGCCACCTCTCATGACATCCGAAAACCAAGGGGGTTGTGTGACGGGCTGATAAATATTTGACATCATCATCCTTATCCAAGAGGCTATATACTCAAGATGGAGAAGAGGGGATGAAGGCATGGTTATTAAGTTGAACATGGAAAACACCTTTGATATGGTAAAGCATGAGTTCATTTGGAAGATTCTCAAGAAAATGAGAATGGGGGAATTTTTCATAAGATGGATCAAAATTTGTATCTCCTCTCCTTGGATTTCCCCTCTGGTTATGGTAGAGCGTTGGGTTCTTCAAAGCATCCATGGGGTTAAGACAAGGATGCCCCCTTTCCCAATTCTTATATATCATCATGGCTGAGGCTTTGAGTTGGAAACTGGAATAGGAGAGAACCTTAATGAATCTCCCAGTCATAATGTAAAAGGTAGGGATAAGAAGCATAAACCATAGCCAATTTGCTAATGACACTATCTTCTTGGGAGGAGCTTCGTCAATAATTTCCAGAAGATTAAAAAGGAATCTGGATAGATTTGCAAAGGCCTTCGGAGGGGATACTAATGACATCAAGGGTCACATATACATTTGGATCATTTCAAGCTAGAGGGAAAAAAATAGAGGAGATTCTTGGGTTTAAATCAGTGAGAGGCTGGAAGGAATTCTGCTACCTGGGAATCCCTATATTTTTAATAAGAGAAACCCCAAAATCCTAGCAAAATGTCACAAACAAGATAAAGAAAAAAATTGTGAACTGGGGTGGTATTTGGCTCAATACTGCAGGAAGAAAAACTCTTATGAAGTTGGTCCTATCGGTCATCCACCTCTATCAATTCTCAGTGATACAGGCCCAAAAATATGTCTTGCATCAACTAGGGATGTACATAAGGAAATTCATCTGGGAAGGTGGAAAGGTTAATACTAAGAAATATAACTTGGTGAATTGGAAAATAGTCAGGGTTGCTAGGAAACATGGTGGATTGGGGATTAGAGTACTAGAGTTGGTTAATGTTGTGTTGGGGGCCAAACTATATTGGAATATGATGGTTTTGCCAAATCTATGGTGGACACAAGTGATCAGAGAAAATTAATTTCCCCAGCTTGAGAATGGAGGGGAGAATGTTGTGGGTTCCCCCATTGGGGCTCCAATCAGAGCTACTTAAAACATAATAAAGGAAAAAATTAGCAAAGTACTAGGTAAAGGAGACATAATAGACATATTCAGAGACTCCATCCTGGGGTGGCTCCCCTTAGAAAAAGATATGGACTTGCGGGAACTCCACGTCCTACTGAGACAAAGAGGAGTGGTCAAGTTGGACCAAATATTAGATTGGGACTAGAATGGTAAATGGAAAAAATGGAAGCTCGAGAACACCTGGAGGACCTTATCAATTAAAGGGATAAGCTCTTAGAAAAAATAAGAGGTTGTGACCCTATAGATC
Source organism: Pinus albicaulis (assembly GCA_034641835.2). Taxonomy (NCBI): domain Eukaryota; kingdom Viridiplantae; phylum Streptophyta; class Pinopsida; order Pinales; family Pinaceae; genus Pinus; species Pinus albicaulis. The sequence continues at coordinate 234,032,706 of CM076577.1, forward strand.
GAAGCACAAAGGGTAGTTGCAGTTAGATGAATGGTAATTACTCAGTCAGAAAATGCTATGAACAATTGCTCTCCAAAGCTCAAGTCCCCCCAAAATAACCTATTTGGAATCAGATATGCAAGCCCAACACAATCCCAAAAGTAAATTTCTCATGCTGGGCTCTAACTCACAAAAAAATATTAATAGCTAAAAACCTCAAAAAACGGGAACAAATAGGCCCCTCAATATTCCCACTATGCGAAAAAGAGGAATAATCCATACAACACCTATTTTTACAGTGCAATATAACTAAGAAGTTTTGGGTGGGGCTCTGCGGCCGTTGTTCAGAAAATTCAAGTGGCCAACTGAAAAGCTCTTAATTTTCCACTCTTGGCCCAAGTCTTACTCAGGCTCCCTTTAGACCAAATTTTCTTTCCAAAGCATCTAGTCGGCCCTCCCAAAGTATGTATGTTGGAAAGTATGGTTGATGAGGAATAATTCTATCTTCTAAATGGAATGACCTTCAGTGATGACTAGGGCCTTTAATGCCATAACAGAGTTCATGGAGCTGCATAGGCTCGATCTTGATCTCTCATTAGATCAGGAGGAATTAGCTTGGATGAGCCGGTGGGTTACCCCATCAACCCCAAAAATTAGAAGAAAAGAGCACACAACCCATAGTCACTAGATCCTCAAATTGTTCTCCGAAGAATTGGAGGAGAGGGTGAAAATTTTGGGGAGATGAACTCTTCAATTTGATGGGGTTTAATAGGAAATCTTGGGGTGGAAGGAGGGGGAGGGATTCTGATAAATCCTAATAGACACATCAAAGACAGGTATTCTTGGAGTTTAGGCCAAAAAACTAACAACCAAGCTGAGGCCTATGGGTTACTCTTTGGCATGAATTTTTCCATCACCAAAGGAATCAAGAAGCTCTGAATCCTAGGAGAATCCATGATAAAAATAAGCCACATGAGAAAGAATTCCCCAGATAAAAACACTCTCTTAAACCAAGACATAAAGATAAATCAAGGTTTAACCCCTCTTCTGGATGAATTAAATTTCTTCCATATCCTTAGGGGAAACAACAAAGAGGTAGATAAACAAGTTAATTTGTCCTGTAGAATTAAAGAAGAAGCCATTGTGATGAATGGTACTGAAGGTTACCTATGTATTCCCTTACTATGACTAAGAATCCAAAGGCAAAGAATCGATTTAACCAAAGAGAGGGGAATTTTGATAATTCCTATGATCTGTTGAATATGTTTACGACCTTTTAATTCCTTCATCCCTGCTTCCTCTAGAGCCCTACTCTCCCTCCTTCCCTGGTCCTCTCTCCCTTCCCCTTCCCCAGGAGAAATGGTATTTTTTATATTTCTTGTTGGCCCCGTCCCCATATCCCTTACCCCTTGTTCGCTCTTTTCCACCCCCATGCCCCTTCCCCCTTCCCTTTCCTCCCCACTCACCCCCCCCTGCTACCCTCCTCCCTCCCCTCCCCCTGCTTACCCTTCAAAGTTGGCACAAAAATATCTTCCTTGCAACCTTCAACAAGTGGCCAAGTCTTGGCTGACCCATGGAATTATTTACTATCCTAAGTCCTATCGTAATTAACTACCCCTATCTCTCCCTTGGCTCCTATGGCTAGTAGTATATATAAATGAATCTAATTAGTCGTGTCATGTAGCTTGACATCTCGACACCTGGTCCCTGCATCATCTCAGGCGTGTGGTTATACTTATCCACCTTAGATTCTTATTACAGTCACCAGTATTTTGGTACCTTTTTCGTGGGATTGGTGAAGCCGTGGGGGAAGAACTTAATCCTCGGGCTCTAGAACACATAGGAGAAGTGTGGGAAGATGGTGGCTATGGAGTCTGTTGAAGCTATGAAATTTCAGGAAAGAATGGATCAACATTGGGATTCCAACAACACAGGTACTATGATGTCGCTCCTCCTTCATTGGTGTACTGTTGGTGGTTATTTAAGGGATAACAGTCTGAGTAAAATAAAAAAGCCTCAAGCTAGGGATGCAAAGGATACCTAAGCTATGTCCCTGTGTTTGCGACCGAGGGTCAAGAGACTAGGTAGAATTATGAGAGAGGGTAGGGTTGATGAGTTGAAGGTCTATTTAGAGGTGCTATGGGGGATCTAAATACTACTTGGAGGCCTCTGGGTATATTTTGTTGTCACTAGAACCTAGAGAATTGGTGAGAACTGTTTGAGATCTAACCTGTTTACGGGAATATAAGTGGCCACTAATTACCTATGTATTATCTTGGGTACCTATTTCGTTTATTGTTGGTGATTCGAGTCTTATAGGAAGTTGGGGATTATATGGGTTCTAGTGATTGTGATTACTGAGGTCGTGAATTACCTGTCGATGGAAATCACGAGTCCAAATATTTACCTATGCACTTGCTCTTTTGTTTTCTCTATTTAGCTCTAGTGTTTCAAGTCTTTTAGGAGGTCGGGGATCATCGGGGTTCTTGTGTATGAGTTTGAGTCTGGATCTCCAATTTATATCATTATGAGTGGAAATGTGAGTTCTGTTGCCGAGAGCATAGGCTCAGGCTCCTGGGGTCTCCGCAGGCCCAAGACCGGGAGTGTGAGTGCCGATTGGGCTCGTGGATATCACACATAGTAGAAAGTTGAATTGTGATGCATGTTCCATGGAACATGGATAATTTCTAAATCGAATTTCAATGTTGCAAATTTGCGTGCACCAAAATCACAATGATGCCATTGAGATCAAAGAACAAAAATTGGAAGAAGAAGAAAAAATTTGAAGGATGGAAGATGAAGTAGAAGCCCTTAGGCTGGAAATAGATGGGCTTGTTGTATTGTACAACAACCCTCCCCATTTTTAAATTTTAGAATAAATTCCATTTAAAAATAGGTCCCCTTTTTATCTTTATTCCTAAATAAAAATAAAATATTCATTGATAAAAGGATGCATATCACATTTTTATTTCACAAAGTGTACAACCTTTTATAAATTTCCGATCCGATGAGTTATAAAGCCTTTTAAACATATCAAAAATATTATAAAGACTTTTTACTTAATAATAATTTAAAATGAACAGTAATCGCAATCGAAAACTTGGAGATTTCTTTAAAAGATTTGTTTTTGCTTTGTAAAATTCCGATGCAATCGCGCTCAATCGCAATCGCATTTTGGATGACTTTAAAGTGTTGTGTTTTTGTATATATGACCGATGTGATGCAATTCATCGCAATTTCATTTCAAAAGAAATTAAAAATATTGCATTCTTTTGTTTTAAAACTCCGATGCGACGGATCATCTCTCATCGCAATCGCATTTTAGGAGAAAATATTAAACGGTTTACTTCATTTTAAAAAGCCCCGATGCGATTATCGCAATCAGAAATCGGCATGAATTATGTTATGTTGTTTTGCGCACCTTTGAAGATCTACGATGCGATTATTACTTCACGTTCATTTTATTTATTCATCGCATCGCAAGGAATTAAAATGGAATTTTAACATTTATTTCAAGGATGTGCCGATCTCCGATTGTACGTTGCCATTAATTGAAAATCAGACAAATGATCACGGTTTATTTTGTTTTGAATGCGTGAATGTGACCCCTTAGAGGGAATTTATGTTATAAACATGGGGAGATTAGATAGTAATTAATAAATAGATCCTTGTATATTTGTTCTCATTATTATGTTTTATTTCAGCTGAAGGTTTTCATTTAATTGAAGAACAAAAGAACGTAGAATCCTTTCATTCGTAGGACCAGAGAGAACTTGCTCGACAATGAAATGTCAAAGCGATTTAGAAAATATAAACCTACCATTACTGCAAAAGCCCTTGTGATTACAATGCCGCCTAAAGAGAAACCAACAAAAATTAAGCTGGTTACAGACACCTCCTGCCAGGGATTTGGGAAAATGTCATGGGAAAATGTCTACAATCTATTGGAAAAGGAAAACCCTGGAGTTGTGGAAGCTAAGGCCACAGTTCCTGACGAAGCCGACTCAGACTCAGATTCTGAAAGTCCTCTTGGTTCATTGGAAAACTCATTTTCTGCATAGAGTTACTGCTCGGGAAAACATTTTTCCCTATTATGATGTTATTAGGTGGGTGACTGACAATGTAACTATTCAAAACAGAAATTTTGTTTCTCTTTCTGGATCAGTGTTTAGATCGTTCAAAGCAGAATATATTAAATAAATGTACCACCTCCCGAACCCACAAAAGATCTACAACAAGGAGTTCCTTAAAGAATTTGCTGCAGAACATCCAAACCAGTCAGAGCCGATTAAAGAATGGAGAAATAACCCTGAAAAAAATAAACATGAGGCATCAGGTATGTACTCTGTGGAGTCTCTCTCGCCTCCATATTGTTATACCACAGCAATGATGTGTAGGTTGTTTGGTAATGATAATTCAGTCAAGTTTTCCATTCAAATGGTTTCGTTGATTCATGCTACTCTTAATTCTGAGATAATGGATTGGGCTGTTATTTTGTCTGATAAGATAGCCAATAGAATCCTTGAATACAGGAAATACAAAAAATCTAGAAATTCCACTCCTTTTTACTTTTGTGCTTACATCCTAGATTCCCTATGTTTCAATTCATAATTTCCCCTATTAGGATGAAAAAGGACTCCTAAAGAACCTCTGCCGATCCATATATATCATAAGTTCTTATGGAAGGGGTATTTCAGAATTCATGTTTACAGAGTTTGCCATAGTTTCCTTATTCCAATTTACCAAATCATTTTTGGCCGATTCCCTCCTAAACTTTATGATAAAGCTAGAGTTGATTTTTCCTCTATTGGAGACTGGTTCGGGGAGGAAGAGTTCACTTATGTCAGAATTTTTGGAAGTATTGTAAAGCCACATATCCTTCCTTTATATGTTCCAGACAAGTTGTTAGCACAAGAAATTTCTTATCAGCTGACAGTAGAAGGTATGTTTAGGACTTTAAAGAGCAGCAAAAAGCTCACGTGGCCTACTTTTCCTTTCTAATGTGGTGACTATACTCTCAGCAATTTTGTCCATGCTGAGAAAGAAGTTGTTAAGTTAATTGATCTTAAGCTTTCAACAATTCCTGGAAGGCAATATGATCCCAAGAAAGTGGCGTATGATTTTACTACCTTTGTCTCAATTGCTCGGTTCGAACATGAACCAGATATATTTGATGATTTATTTGTTTCTGTAGATAATATGTCTCAAATTTTTGATTTGGAAAAGTCCAAATTTCAGCCTGAGGAGATGAATAAATTTTTATTATTTAGAAGTCAGAGGCGACTCAGAATTCCTCTTGATCAATTGTGGATTTCTACACAGGGATGTGAACTAGAACAAAAAGATATAGGAACTACTTCTGGTAAAGAAGTAACAGGAGCTAATCCTGTTTTGGAGAAGAAAGACAATAGCAGCAACGCTAACACTGGAAAATCAGAAACTGCTACTAAAATTGTTGTACAACAGTCTTCGGCTCAAACAGGAAAAGGGAGCACAGGTACTAATACCCATGTGCATATTGAGAAAGGAAGCACAGAGAGTAAAAACATTGAACAAGCACCTAAAGATGATATAAATACAGGTTCTCAACTTGGAGGACAAGAAACTACTGAACTTATTGTTTCTCCTCATTTGCTGAGCCAATATGAACATTTTTCCAAGAAAATAGGACAACAAAACATTTCCCAAGTTGATGATTCAAAATATCAGGAAGTAGAAATCATCCCTAAAAACCCCTTTCATGCATTTAGAAAGGAGTCCTGAATTTGTAATATTTTGACTTGGAGATTACATTTCTGTACTCCATTGACTCCTATATTTTTATGAAGGATCACATCTGGTGATTCTCTACAAAATTATCTTACAAGAATTGTATTTCTGTATCTTGGAGTTGATTTTACATTGAAGTTGCTGGATTTGGATATCGGATTGCATTAGAAAGTATCACGATGGATATGGTATTTCTATCCATTCACTGTTATTTTCTTTTGTTATGTGATATTCTCTTTTAAATTGCTATCGTTTATGTGTAATTGTTTCACAATATTTCTTTATACATATCATTTCTGAGTGTGTTAGAAATATTTATCTTTTATAGTATATGCAAGCGATATATTATGATGAATACAATATGTCATTATAACTCTGTTTAATTTCTTAAACAGAGTTATCTTTATTTGTTACTACACATTTCAATTAAGCTATAATACATTTTCATGGTTATTGATTAATTGAAACAATTTAAAGTTGTATTCACATTTGATGCCCGAGTTAGTTTTAGAGTTATTTCATCAGTATTTAAATTAGATTAGATAGTGTTATTTCAGTCATTTAGTCCCATTTTCCCCTATCCAATAATTATGTTACAAACCCATTTAAATTAATAGGAAACTGGTCCTATAAATCCAGTTGGAGCCACCACACCAAACGGAAAAGGAGTTGTCCTAAGGTCCCAACCAGGTGGTTATCCCCCAATGTTTGAAGCAGCGATTTTTGAGGCTTCAACATTTTTGGCACTAGAAGGAGGGCCATAAGCTATGAATGGCAGATAAATCCAAATCTAAAAGCCATTCTAAGAGCACATCACCCTCATCACCTTCAATTTCTTCCACATATAAAATCACAAGAGAAGAAATTGAGAAAAAGTATTCAAACACCCACTACCAAAGTTTCAAATCAATCAGATAATCCAACCCCTGAATCCCCCGAAGTCGAAGCCTTAGTTCATAAACTTCAAGGATTCTCATTTTTTTTTTTTTTTTTTTTTTTTCTCATTTAGACTAATCCTAATCTTTCCATTTTTTCTCCTCCCATCCCACCCACGGGTTTCGAACCAGTGACCTTACAGAACGGAGTGCCTTAACAGTGCACCCCATCACCGATTGTTCTACACCACATGGGTAGGATTCTCATTATCATTAGAATAATCAGAATTATCTGAAGGTAGTGTCTCCTCGCAGTTTGTTTCTACCAGACCTCTTACTAGGTCATAGAGTGAAAAACTTGGAATTTCCCCAAAGGAATTTCCTATACCTAGTAGAGTCAAAACAAGAAAAACTCCATCGGAAATAGAAATTCGAACAAGTTCTTCATCGCATATTCAATCATCTGTTTCCCAAGCTTGAAATCAGTAAAGTACAGTAGTCTCATCTACATCTGCTCAATCTTCCTCTACTCAAACTACATCTGCTCAATCTTCCTCTACTCAAACTGCATCTACTCAAACTACATCTACTCAAACATTAATTGTCTCTTCCGGTACTTCAACGGTTACTACTCATATACCAGTTATCCCTTCTAGTTCATCTACTATCGTCACAAGAATGGCACAACAACCACAAAGACCATGGACCAGACCAGGAGCTGTGAATATGGCTGCACCTTTGCATGATCTACTTGATCATCCTGAAAAATGGCTCCCAAAGTTTAGTCTAGATACTGGTATACAAGCAGAAGAACATATCAATAACTTTATGCTTACTCTAAATTTAAATCAAGTAGTGCATGAAGATGTTGTAGTTCGATTATTTACCTATACTTTTCAAGGAACAACAGGATCCTAGTACTTTTCCTTACCTTATGATTCTTTCACAAATTGGGATATGTTTGAAGAGAATTTTTTAACTAAATATGGAGATGATAGATCAGTTGCTACCCTTATTAATGATATCTCCAATTTAAAGACTTAGCCCAAGGAACCCATTAAAGATTTTAGTTATCGATTCAATAAACTCTTGAATAAGATCCCTGCAACATATAAGCCTAGTGAACAAGTTAGAAGTGAATGGTACATTAAATTATTTGCCCTCAAACATAGCAATTTTCATAGATAGAGTTGCAAAACCGACTTTAGCTGAGAATATGAAAGAAGCTATTTCAGTTGAAAAATGAATGATTGCTCTAGATAAGAAAAATTTTATTGAGGAAAGAAAATCAAACAAAGTCACTTTTAAAGATTATTCTAAGAAAAGGACACCAAGAGATCCATATGACATGGAAGGATTACATAAAATCCTTAAAACCATGTCTAATGAGATGGTTGAAATAAAAAAGCAAGTAGCAGAGACTTCTACAAAAAGACCATTTAGAAATTTCAAGAGAAATCAAACCGAATCAAAACCTCCCAATGCAATCTCTAATGCAGAATCAAAAGATGAAGAAGAAGAAGAAAATCCTCTAATGTCAGATGAAGAAGATGAAAGGGAGGAGGTAGTTGAACTAAATGGAATGTGGGATTTCATTCTCCCTAATTCAGATAGTGACATGGAACAGGAAGCTGTGCCTGTGAGTACAAGGACCAAATCTACATCAGAACCTGTTCAAACTATTCCAATAAAGAAAAATACAACTCCAAGTACCAAAGACAAAACTCCTGCAAAAAGAACTTCTTCCTTACCCACTCAGAATCAACCATTATCTCCCAATCCTCCCACATCATCATCCAAAACTCTGGTGGTATCCGATACGATGGATTATAATATCATTGAGGACATGAAAAAGACTAGACCGAACATCTCATTACATGAACTCAGTAAACATAAACAGCAACAAAAGCTGCTATTAAAAGAGTTAAATGCTACACCTATTTCTCCTCTACCAAGTGGTGTAGTAGGTAAAGCAGCTAAAGGGACTGGTAAGCCACCAGACAAAGTAGATGCAGTTGATATTTTTCTTATTGGAGAAAGATCAAATTCTCAGACACCTCCATTTCATTTGACTTATGAAATCTACAATAAGAATTTGCACAATTGTTTAATTGATTCTAGAGCATCCTCTAATATAATGCCTTCTTCAATCTGTGCTAAATTGAATATTGAACCACAGAAGTCTGTTGTTCATATTGTACAATTAGATCTCTCTAAAGTTCAAGTTGTTGGACAAATAAATTTAGTTACTATCAGACTAGCTTCCGATCCTAGGATTTTCCAAAAAATTGATATTCTAATTGCAGATATTCTAGAATTATATGGGTTGGTCTTAAGCAGGGACTGGTCTGCAAAACTTAATGGTTATATCTCAACCGATTATTCACATATGTGGCTTCCCTACAAATGGAAACCAAATCAAATCAAATTTGAATGGGAAAAACATATGACGCACACTGTAACTGAATTTGAACAACCTAATGAACATGTAGCTTTCAACAATAATATTCTTGGAGGTTATTCTACCGAGTCTTTTCTTGGAAATTTTACTGAACCACAATCACCATTCTCTGTAAATACTTTTGTTTCTCAAATTGAAAATATTTCGCAATCTGATTCTTCTATAATTGTAAATATTTCTGACTCTTTTGTAGATAAACCTGTAGATAGAACTTTATTTTGGTCATTATATTTTGATGGATCAAAATCTACTGATGGAGCAGGAGCAGGATGCATCCTAATTAATCCAGAAGGAGATAAAACCATGTTATCATGTAGATTAGAATTTGAGTACACTAATAATACTGTTGAATATGAAGCCTTGATTCAAAGGCTTTATAAGGCCATAGGGTTAAATGTAAAATACTTGAAAGTATATGGAGATTCCGAAATTGTCATAAAACAAGTAAGGAATACAATCCATTGTCTTTGAGGACATCTCAAACATTATCAAACCCTAGTACAGGACCTTACCTCTCAATTTCTAGAATTTAATATCTCTTCTATTCCTAGAAATCAAAACACATCAACTGACTTGTTAGCTAATGTTGCGTCCAAACTCATTCCTGCTGAAGATCGCAGTCCTGATATATTTTCAGTAGAGTTGATTTTTAGCCCATCTATCCCAGACAATATTACTGACTGGAGAGTATTATACCATAATCAAGATATTTTGAATTTCTTAACTTCTGAGAAAACATATGATGAACAAATTATTAATGAAGATGATCATGATCTGAAAATTACTTCAAGAAATAATGAAAATCCGATTCCTAAATCTATTATTAAACTTGAGGATCTTTATGATATTAAAGACAGATTCAAGAAAGTTGCTAATGCTAAACTTCAAAGTTAAACTTTGAAGTTTTAATTAGTCAATCTTGGCTCTGATTCTAAACCTCAGAATCTTAATTTAGGTCTCAATTTAACTCCAGAAGAAAGATCTGCTTTCATTAAACTTCTGAGTAAATATAAAAATGTCTTCGCTTGGAGTTATGAGGATTTAAAGACTTATGATACTTCTGTAATTCAACACACAATTCCAATGCTATCTAATGTTAAGCCTGTGCAACAGAAGTTAAGAAATATTCATTCAAATATTGAAGATCAAATCAAAGAAGAACTCAATAAACGTTTGAAAGAAAAAATCATTTTTCCTGTAAGGCATTCCAGTTGGGTTTCCAATATGGTACATGTTAGGAAGAAAAATGGCAATATTAGAATCTGTATTTATTTCGGGAATTTAAACAAGGCATGTCAAAAATACAATTTCCCATTGCCAACCATGGAACAAATTCTCCAAAAGGTAGCTAGTTCTAAACTCATGTCCTTCCTTGATGGATTTTCAGGGTATAATCAAATTCTAGTACATCCAGATGATAGGTTGAAAACCACTTTCAGAACCAAATGGGGAACTTATGCTTATCATAAAATTCCTTTTGGTTTAGTAAATGCAGGAGCTACTTTCTAGAGAGCCATGGACATAGCATTTAAGGGTCCTATTAATAGATCAGTTTTCATTTATCTTGATGACATAACAGTTTATTCAAAGAAGAGATCCAATCAGCTACAAGATTTGAAACAAATATTTGAAAGATGTAGAAGATTTGGTGTTTCCTTAAACCCAAAGAAATCCTTCTTCGCTCTCGATCAAGGAAAACTCTTAGGGTTTGTTGTGTCAAAAGATGGTATATATATCGATCCTGACAGAGTTTGCCTATGCAGAATATGATTAAGAAAAATTCGGTATTCAAATGGGGTTATAAAGAAAAAGAATAATTTGATGCAATCAAGAAGGCAATCATTGATGCACCTGCATTGAATACTCCCAATTTTTCCAATGATTTTATTCTGTATACTTTGGCAACCGAAACATCTTATGCTATTGTTTTAACACAGCTCAATGATTAACAAATCGAAGCATCGATTTCTTTCTTCACCTCAAATCTGAAAGGAGCTGAGCTGAATTATTCTGATGTTGAAAAAAAAGCTTTCGTTGTATTTAAGTCAATCAAACATTTTAGGCATTTTCTCTTAATAACACACACAAAGGTTATTGTTCCCTTCTCTGCAGTAAGACAGTTACTAATTCAAAGAGAAGTAGGAGAAAAAAGAGCTAATTGGGTGACAGCTTTGCAAGAATATGTTATTGACATTAAACTAGAAAATATTGTTAGAGGAGAAGGTTTTTACATATTATTAGCAGGAGCTCATAATATACCAGAAAATCTAGATCCAGAGAATGTTATTCAAGTAAGTCATATAAGTGTTACAGATTCTGAATCTTAGTATGCTGATCTGATATTTTACATGAAAAATGGGTATGCTCCTTCTAATATCAACTATAAGAATAAACGTGCTTTAAGATTGAAGGCTACTAAATATGAAATTGTTGATGATGTGTTATTCAGAAAGAATTATGATTCAATATTATTAAGATGTCTTGAAAAGACTGAAGCCAAAAAGGTATTGCAGGAATTACACGATGGACCAACAGGAGCTCATTCTGGAGGCAATACCATAGCCCACAAAGTTATCCATGCTGGGTATTATTGGCCTACCATTTTTAAAGATATACATGATTATGTGAGAAAATGCAAAATTTTCCAAACTGCTAGTGGAAGACAGAGGAAGCTAGCTTTTCCTTTGCAACCAGTAAACATTGAACAACCATTCGAGCAATGGGGGCTTGATATTATTGGTGAGATAGTTCCTCATTCTTCCAAACAACACAAGTACATTCTCACAGCAACATATTACTTCACAAAGTGGGTTGAAGAAATTCCTCTAAAGGTAGCCAACTCTGATGTAATTATTGATTTCATCGATCAATTCATGATTACCAGGTTTGGTGTACCTAACGCTCTGGTATTTGACAATGCATCTTATTTTTCTGGTAATAGTATAGTGGAATTTTCACTTAAGAGAGGTTTTAAATTGAAATATTCAGCAAAATATTATCCACAAGGTAATGGTTTAGCTGAATCCACTAACAAAAATCTCATCAAAATCATTAAAAGGAATATTGATCAAAACCAAAAGAATTGGCACAAGTCTTTAATCTTTGCATTATGGGCTGATCGTATTACTCTTAAAGATTCTATTGGAACTTCACCTTTCAATTTAGTTTATGGTAACGAAGCTATGATACCATCAAATCTAGCTCTTCCATCTTTAGCCCTGGTGAAATTCATTGAAGAAAATCCTTCCTCATCCATTCAGTTGAGATTTGATCAAATCCTTAAATTAGAAGAAGATAGAGAAAAGGCAAAAGATATTCATGAAAAAAATCAACATCTTGTTAAAAATTCTTTTGATTCAAATTCCACCAGCTCAAAAAATTGGTTAATTGGTGATCTTGTTCTGAAATGGGATAAAGCACATGAAGAAAAAGGTAAGCATACCAAATTCCAGAAGATGTGGCTTAGACAATTTCAGATTGCTGAAAAGATAGGCTCATATACATTCATTCTTCAAGATTTAACAGGAAAGAGAGAATCTCTTCCTGTAAATTGGCTTGTCTTAAAGAAATTATTTTCATAAGGAGGTAACCCCTTCTTACTTGTACATATTCCTTTCTACAATTTTTATTTATTTTTGTAAATAAAGGTTGTTAATAGTCTTTGATTGACCTTTTACTATTTGAAAAATTTCTTGGAAAGAATGTTATAAATACTTATTTTGTGTAAATAAGAATTTTCAAGGAAATGATTACAATTTTGGATAGTTTAAAATAAAATGTTAAACTTTGAATATTTGTTCAAAACATTTGCATGATATTTTGAAACCTTGAGGAAAATGTAAATCATTATAATTTTCTTAAGCAGAGAAAGGTTATCTTTAAAAAGTAAAAAAACTTTTTCAAGCTTTAGCAAACAAAAAACTCTGTAAATTATCATCCATTTATTCTTAAGGATACAACTATTTCACCCCATCCATTTTTGGTTGTGATATTTTAGAATGTAATTCTAAGAAATTATATGACAAAATTTAGGAGATAAGAGGTCTCATCACGAGCCTACTTACCATGATCATAAGAAGTAATAAAACTGACATTACCAATACTGCATACCAAAACAGGGTAATGGCTTGTAAAATTAAGACAAGGGGTCTCATCACGAGCCAGATTGTTCAGTTTTATCACAACTAGTGAATGGCATTGTTAATAACTGGCTACCAAACCAAAACAATGGCTCTTAAATTAAGAAAAAATAAATAAAAGACAAAAACATGAGATAATATGTCTTATGAATTTCTTTTTAAAGAGTCATAATCTTAGTTGGATGGGATAATGGATAGTTAATGGTTAAAAGGTAACCCTGTCGAGACTATGAACGTTTGCTGGCAGCAGAGGCAATGCCTGTGACAATAGAGTATATTACAAAAGCTAAAATTGAAGAAATTCACTTACTTTATTATTATCAACCAATCAAAGTTTGAGATAACCCAAAAATGTTATTATCTTTGAGGAATTGAAAAGAAATTTTAAGTGATTTTTATTGTTTTCCACAGTTAGATTTTATTTGCATTATCTTAAGTAAAGTTTTCATTATCTTTAGAAATTTGTACTTACTAAAAATATAGTGTTCATTTCATTTTTTCAGAGATAGCTATTTCTTCCAGTGAATCACCAATTGTTGTACTATAAAACAACCCTCCCCATTTTTAAATTTTAGAATAAATTCCATTCAAAAATAGGTCCCCTTTTTATCTTTATTCCTAAATAGAAATAAAAGATTCATTGATAAAAGGATGCATATCACATTTTTATTTCACAAAGTGTACAACCTTTAATAACTTTCCGATCTGATGAGTTGTAAAGTCTTTTAAACATATCAAACATATTATAAAGACTTTTTACTTAATAATAATTTAAAATGAACAGTAATCGCAATCGGAAACTCAGAGAGTTCTTTAAAAGATTTTTTTTTTTTTGTAATGTTCCGATGCGATCACGCTCAATCGCAATCACATTTCAAATGAGTTTAAAGTGTTATGTTTTTGTATATATGTCCGATATGATGAAATTCATCGCAATCGAATTTCGAAAGAAATTAAAAACATTGCATTCTTTCATTTTAAAACTCTGATGCGACGGATCATCTCTCATCGCAATCGCATTTTCGAAGAAAATATTAAACGATTTACTTCATTTTAAAAAGCACCGATGCGATTATTGCAATCAGAAATCGGCATGAATTATGTTATGTTATTTTGAGCACCTTTGAAGATCTGCGATGCGATTATTACCTCACGTTCATTTTATTTATTCATCACATCGCAAGGAATTAAAAGGGAATTTTAACATTTATTTCAAGGATGTGCCGATCTTTGATTATATGTTGCCATTAATTGAAAATTAGACAAATGATCACAGTTTATTTTGTTTTGAATGCGTGAATGTGACCCCTTAGAGGGAATTCATGTTATAAACATGGGAAGATTAGATAGAAATTAATAAATAGATCCTTGTATAACTGTTCTCATTATTATGTTTTATTTTGGCTGAAGGTTTTCATTCAATTGTAGAAAAAAAGAACGTTGAATCCTTTCATTCGCAGGACCAGAGAAAACTTGCTCGACACTGAAATGTCGAAGCGATTCAAAAAATATAAAGCTACCATTGCTGCAAAATCCCATGTGATTACAATGCTGCCTAAAGAGAAACCAAAAAAATTTAAGCTGGTTATAGACACCTCCTGCCAGGGACTTGGGAAAATGTCATGGGAAAATGTCTACAATCTATTGGAAAAGGAAAACCCTAGAGTTGTGGAAGCTAAGGCCACAGTTCTTGACGAAACCTACTCAGACTCAGATTCTGAAAGTCCTCTTGGTTCATTGGCAAACTCATTTCTACACAGAGTTGCTGCTCGGGCAAACATTTTTCACTATTATGATGTTATTAGATGGGTGATTGGCAATGTAACTATTCAAAACAGAACTTTTGTTTATGTTTCTGGATCATTGTTTGGATCATTCAAAGCATAAGATATTAAAACAATGTACCACCTCCCGAACCCACAAAAGATCTACAACAAGGACTTCTTTAAAGAATTTGTTGCGGAACATCCAAACTAGTCAGAGCCGATTAAAGAATGGAGAAATAACCCTAAAAAACATAAGCATGAGGCATCAGGTATGTACTTTGTGGAGTCTCTCTCGCCTCCATATTATTATGCCACAACAATGATGTGTAGGTTGTTTGGTAATGATAATTCAGTCATGTTTTCCATTCAAATGGTTTCGTTGATTCATGCTGCTCTTAATTCTGAGATAATGGACTGGGTTGTTATTTTGTCTAATAAGATAGCCAATAGAATCCTTGAATACAGGAAAGACAAAAACTCTGTAAATTTCACTCCTTTTTACTTTTGTGCTTACATCCTAGATGCCCTATGTTTCAATTCATAGCTACCCCTATTAGGATGGAAATGGACTCCTAAAGAACCTGTCCCGATTCATATATATCATAAGTTCTTATGGAAGGGGTATTTCAGAAGTCATGTTTACAGAGTTTGCCATGGTTTCCTTATTCTGATTTACCAAATCATTTTTGGTTGATTCCCTCCTAGACTTTTCGATAAAGCTAGAATTGATTTGTCCTTTATTGGAGACTGGTTCGGGGAGGAAGAATTCACTTATGTCAGAATTTTTTGAAGTATTGTACAGCCACATATCCTTCCTTTATATGTTCCAAACAATCTGTTAGCACAAGAAATTTCTTATCAACTGACAGTAGAAGGTATGTCTAGGACTTTAAAGAGCAGCAAAAAGCTCATGTGGCCTACTTTTCCTTTCAAATGTGGTGACTATACTCTCAGCAATTTTGTCCATGCTAAGAAAGAATTTTTTAAGTTAATTGATCTTAAGCTTTCAACAATTCCTGGAAGGCAATATGATCCCAAGAAAGTGGCGTATGATTTTACTACCTCTATCTCAATTTCTCGGTTCGAACATGAACCAGATATCTTTGATGATTTATTTTTTTCTATAGATAATATGTCTCAAATTTTTTATTTGGCCAAGACCAAATTTCAGCCTGACGAGATGAATAAATTTTTATTATTTAGAAGTCAGAGGCTACTCAGAATTCCTCTAGATAAGTTGCGGATTTCTACATAGGGATGTGAACCAGAACAGAAAGATACAGGAAGTACTTCTGGTAAAGAAGTAACAGAAAGGAAGCAGATAGAGTAAAAACACTGAACAAGAACCTAAAGATGATATAAATACAGTTTCTCAACTTGGAGTACAAGAAACTACTGAACTTATTGTGTCTCCTTATTTGCTGAGCCAATATGAACAATTTTCCAAGCAAGTAGGAAAACAAAACATTTCCCAAGTTGATGATTCAAAAGATTAGGAAGTAGATATCATCCCTAAAACCCCCACTGGTGAGATTATGTTAAAGATAGAAGAAATTCCTCCTTTAGATATATTTTACAGTCCAAAACATAGAGTTGTGGTGAGAAAACAGAGAAAAATAAGGAGAACTGATCAAGATGCATCACAAGGGGAATTTATGAATATTTTTTATAAAAATGCCGAGGTGGATCCATCTAAGGATCTCACCAAATTGTCTCAGTATGTAGGTGCTTATAGTCCTCCAACTATAGATAAAGCCTCTGAAGTTACACAGTTGGTGAAACAAAGTATGTACAAATTTCCATTTTTGAAGAACAAGTTGCAGAAAATCAACAAAAGATCATTCAGTTGGAACAACGATTACAGGATGAAGAGCTCAAGACTAAACAATTCGAAGAGCAGCTGGCTGTTGAAAAAGAGAATATTGATCAACAGACCCTAGAAAAGAAACAACAACTTAATCAAGAGATTGCAAAATCACAAACTCTTCTACAAAATGAGCAGACTTTGAAGATTGAACAAGAAAATATGTTTCAATATAAATTGGAAAAGTTCAAGAACTATCCCACTCTGGATCAATTTAAAAATGAAGCTTTGGAGACAAACAAATTATTGTCTCAACAATTAAATGAGTTTTGTCTAAAGATCGCAGAAGCAGAGTCGAGTCTGTGTGAGCTAACATCTTCCCTGATAGATGAAGGAATTACTCTTAATATTGAATTTGATGAAGCTGAAGAAAATATCTCCGATTTTTCTTTTATGGCAAGAATCAGAAACAGGGAGAAAAGCAGATCTTCCCAAAATTATGGAGATACATAAAGAAATTGTTTTTTTCAGAATGAGAACTTTGCTTGATCAAAGCAGAAAGGGCTACATCCAGAGCTAAGGGAATAATGAACAATGTAACACAGATGGTAAATGATAATTTATATGCAATCAATTTAATTGCAGATTGTAGTCCTGGCCAATTACCCAGAGTAAAGGAAACTGATCTTAGATGGAAACAAGAGATCATTAATAAAAATCAGAAAATTGGCCAATTACAGGGAATATCATGGGATTCAATGTGGACTTATCTCATCAAGCCACATAATCAACAAATAGCAATTAAACTTCTCTCAAATGTTATTGATTGCATCATTCCCGAGTTTTCCGATGCCACATATACAGGGCGGTTGCATTCGAAGCCTAGTCATCCTAAAGAAGTAAAGGAGATGCTCAAAATTTGCCACCTTCGTACATCCACCTCAACTAATGATCAATGAGTCGGTTTTCATCAAGCTTACATTTCTATTTTAGATATGTTTTTAATTTAGATAGATTGTAGGAATAGTTTTAGTTATTTTTGTTAGGTACCTATTTAAACCCCTTTCATGCATTTAGAAAGGGGTCTTGAATTTGTAATATTTAAACTTGGAGATTACATTTCTGTACTCCGTTGACTCCTATATTTTTATGAAGGATCACATCTGGTGATTCTCTACGAAATTATCTTACAAGAATTGTATTTCTGTATCTTGGAGTTGATTTTACATTGAAGTTGCTGGATTTGGATATCAGATTTCATTAGAAAGTATCGAGATGGATATGGTATTTCTATCTATTCAATGTTAGTTTCTTTTGTTATGTGATATTCTATTTTAAATTTCTATCATTTATGTGTAATTGTTTCACAATATTTCTTTATACATATCATTTCTGAGTGTGTTAGAAATATTTATCTTTTATAGTATATGCAAGCGATATATTATGATGAATACAATATGTCATTATAACTCTGTTTAATTTCTTAAACAGAGTTATCTTTATTTGTTACTGCACATTTCAATTAAGCTGTAATACATTTTCATGGTTATTGATTAATTGAAACAATTTAAAGTTGTATTCACATTTGATGCCCGGGTTAGTTTTAGATTTATTTCATTAGTATTTAAATTAGATTAGATAGTGTTATTTCAGTCATTTATTCCCATTTTCCCCCATCCAATCATTCCATTACAAACCCATTTAAATTACTAGGAAACTGGTCCTATAAATCCAGTCGGAGCCACCACACCAAATGGAAAAGGAGTTTTCCTAAGGTCCCAACCGTGTGGTTATCCCCCAATGTTTGAAGCAGCGATTTTCGAGGCTTCAAATTTTTTTTGGCACTAGAAGGAGGGCCATAAGCTATGAATAGCAGATAAATCCAAATCTGAAAGCCATTCTAAGAGCACATCATCCTCATCACCTTCAATTTCTTCTACATCTCAAATTACAAGAGAAGAAATTCAGAAAATTATTCAAACACCCACTACCAAAGTTTCAGATCAATCGAATAATCCAACCCCTGAATCCCTCGCAGTCGAAGCCTTAGTTCATAAACTTCAAGGATTCTCATTATCATTAGAAGAATTAGAATTATCTGAAGGTAGTGTCACCTCTCATTTTGTTTCTACCAGACCTCTTACTAGGTCACAAAGTGAAAAACTTGGAATTTCCCCACAGGAATTTCCTATACCTAGTAGAGTCAAAACAAGAAAAACTCCATCAGAAATAGAAAGTAGTACAAGTTCTTCATCGCATATTCAATCATCTGTTTCCCAACCTCCAAATCAGTAAATTTATACAATAGTCTCATCTACATATGCTCAATATTCCTCTACTCAAACTACATCTGCTCAATCTTCCCCTACTCAAACTGCATCTACTCAAAATACATCTACTCAAACATTAATTGTCTCTTTTGGTACTTCAACAGTTACTACTCATATACTAGTTATCCCTTCTAGTTCATCTACTATCATCACAAGAATGGCACAACCAGCACAAAAACCATGGACCAGACCAGGAGTTGTGAATATGGCTGCACCTTTGCATGATCTACCTGATCATCCTGAAAAATGGCTCCCAAATTTTAGTCCAGATACTAGTATACAAGCGGAAGAACATATCAATAAATTTATGCTTGCTATAAATTTAAATCAAGTAGTGCATGAAGATGTTGTAGTTCGATTATTTCCCTATAATTTGCAAGGAACAACAGGATCCTGGTACTTTCCTTACCTTCTGATTCTATCATAGAATGGGATACATTCGAAGAGCAATTTTTAACTAAATATGGAGATGATAGATCAGTTTCTACCCTTATTAACGATCTCTCCAATTTAAATACTGAGCCCAAGGAACCCATTAAAGATTTTAGTTCTCGATTCAATAAACTCTTGAATAAGATCCCTGCAACATCTAAGCCTAGTGAACAAGTTAGAAGTGAATGGTACATTAATGCTTTGCCCTAAAACATAGAAATTTTCGTAGATAGAGCTGCAAAACCGAATTTAGCTAAGAATATGAAAGAAGTTATTTTAGTTGAAAAACGAATGATTGCTGTAGATAAGAAAAACGCTATTGAGAAAATAAAATCAAAGAAAGTCACTTTTAAATATGATTCCAAGAAAAATACACCAAGAGATCCATATGACATGGAAGGATTACATAAAATCCTTAAAACCATGTCTAATGAGATGGTTGAAATCAAAAAGCAAGTAGCAGAGACTTCTACAAAAAGACCATTCAGAAATTTCAAGAGAAATCAAACCGAATCAAAACCTCCCAATGCAATCTCTAATGCAGAATCAGAAGATGAAGAAGAAGAATAAAATCCTCTAATGTCAGATGAAGAAGATGAAAGGGAAGAGGTTGTTGAACTAAATGGAATGTGGGATTTCATTCTTCCTAATTCAGTTAGTGACATGGAACAAGAAGCTATGCCCATGAGTACAAGGAGAAAATCTACATTGGAACCTGTTCAAACTGTTCCAAAAAAGAAAAATAAAACTCCAAGTACCAAAGACAAAACTCCTGCAGAAAGAAATTCTTCCTTACCCACTCAGAATCAACCATTATCTCCCAATCCTCCCACATCATCATCCAAAACTCTGGTGCTATCAGATACGATGGATTATAATATCATTGAGGACATGAAAAAGACTAGAGCGAACATCTCATTACATGAACTCAGTAAACTTAAACATCAACAAAATATTCTATAAAAAGAGTTAAATGCTACACCTATTGCTCCTCTACCAAGTGGTGTAGTAGCTAAAGCAGCTAAAGGGACTGGTAAGCCACCAGACAAAGTAGATGCAGCTGATACTGTTCTTATTGGAGAAAGATCAAATTCTCAGACACCTCCATTTCATTTGACTTATGAAATCTACAATAAGAATTTGCACAATTGTTTAATTGATTCTAGAGCATCCTCTAATATAATGCCTTCTTCAATCTGTGCTAAATTGAATATTGAACCACAGAAGTCTGTTGTTCATATTGTACAATTAGATCTCTCTAAAGTTCAAGTTGTTGGACAAATAAATTTAGTTACTATCAGACTAGCTTCCGATCCTAGGATTTTCCAAAAAATTGATATTCTAATTGCAGATATTCTAGAATTATATGGGTTGGTCTTAAGCAGGGACTGGTCTGCAAAACTTAATGGTTATATCTCAACCGATTATTCACATATGTGGCTTCCCTACAAATGGAAACCAAATCAAATCAAATTTGAATGGGAAAAACATATGACGCACACTGTAACTGAATTTGAACAACCTAATGAACTTGTAGCTTTCAACAATAATACTCTTGGAGGTTATTATACCGAGTCTTTTCTTGGAAATTTTACTGCACCACAATCACCATTCTCTGTAAATACTTTTGTTTCTCAAATTGAAAATTTTTCGCAATCTGATTCTTCTAGAATTGTAAATATTTCTCATTCTTTTGTAGATAAACCTGTAGATAGAACTTTATTTTGGTCATTATATTCTGATGGATCAAAATCTACTAATGGAGCAGGAGCAGGATACATCCTGATTGATCCAGAAGGAGGGAAAACCATGTTATCATGTAGATTAGAATTTGAGTGCACTAATAATACGGCTGAATATGAAGCCTTGATTCAAGGGCTTTATAAGGCCATAGGGTTAAATGTAAAATACTTGAAAGCATATGGAGATTTCGAAATTTTCATAAAACAAGTAAGGAATACCATCCATTATCTTTCAGGACATCTCAAACATTATCAAACCCTATTACAGGACCTTACCACTCAATTTCTAGCATTTAATATATCTTCTATTCCTAGAAATCAAAACACATCAGCTAACTTGTTAGCTAATGTTGCGTCCAAACTCTTTCCTGCTGAAGATTGCAGTCCTAATAGATTTTCAGTAGAGTTGATTTCTCTTTCCTGCTGAAGATTGCAGTCCTGATAGATTTTTAGTAGAGTTGATTTTTTTCCCATCTGTCCCAGACAATATTACTAACTCGAGAGTATTCTACCATGATCAAGATATTTTGAATTTCTTAATTTCGGAGAAAACATATGATGAAAAAATTGTTGCTCAAGATGATCATGATCTGCAAATTACTTCAAGAAATAATGAAAATACGATTGATAAATGTGTTGTTAAACTTGAGGATCTTTATGATATTAAAGACAGATTCAAGAAATTTACTAATGCTAAACTTCAAAGTTCAACTTTTAAGTTTGAAATAGTCAATCTTGGCTCTGATTCTAAACCTCAGAATGTTAATCTAGGTCTCAATTTAACTCCAGAAGAAATATCCGCTTTCATTAAACTTCTGAGTAAATATAAAAATGTCTTTGCTTGGATTTATGAGGATTTAAAGACTTATGATGCTTCTGTAATTCAACACACAATTCCAATGCTATCTGATGTTAAGCCTGTGAAACAAAAGTTAAGAAAGATTCATTCAAATCTTGAAGATCAAATCAAAACAGAACTCAATAAACTTTTGAAATCCAAAATCATTTTTCCTGTAAGGCATTCCAATTGGGTTTCCAATATGGTACCTGTTAGGAAGAAAAATGGCGATATTAGAATCTGTATTGATTTTAGGAATTTAAAAAAGGCATGTCAAAAAGACAATTTCCTATTGCCAACCATGGAGAAAATTCTCCAAAAGGTAGCTAGTTCTGAACACATGTCCTTCCTTGATGGATTTTCAGGGTATAATCAAATTCTAGTACATCCAGATGATAGGTTGAAAACCACTTTCAGAACCAAATGGGGAACTTATGCTTATCAGAAAATGCCTTTTTGTTTAGTAAATGCAGGAGCTACTTTCCAGAGAGCCATGGACATAGCATTTAAGGGTCTGATTATTAGATCAGTTGTCATTTATGTTGATGACATAACAATTTATTCAAAGAATATATCCAATCATCTACAAGATATGAAACAAATATTTGAAATATGTAGAAGATTTGGTATTTCCTTAAACCCAAAGAAATCCTTCTTTGCTCTCGATCAAGGAAAACTCTTAGGGGTTGTTGTGTCAAAAGATGGTATATATATCAATCCTGACAGAGTTAAGGAAATTTCTGATATTTCTTTACCTCACAATAAAAAGTCCATGCAATCATTTTTAGGTCAGATTAATTTTGTAAAAAAATTCATTCTAGATTTTTCTCAAATTGTTTTGCATATGCAGAATATGATTAAGAAAAATTCGGTATTCAAATGGGGTTATAAAGAAAAATAACCTTTGATGCAATCAAGAAGGCAATCATTGATGCACCTACATTGAATACTCCCAATTTCTCCAATGATTTTATATCTAGTATACTTTGGCAACCGAAACATCTTATGCTGTTGTTTTAACACAGCTCAATGATCAACAAATCAAAGCACCGATTTCTTTCTTCAGCTCAAATCTGCAAGGAGTTGAGCTGAATTATTCTAATGTTGAAAAACAAGCTTCCCTTGTATTTAAGTCAATCAAACATTTTAGGCCTTTTCTCTTAAAAACACACACAAAGGTTATTGTTCCCTTCTTCGTAGTAAGACAGTTACTAATTCAAAGAGAAGTAGAAGAAAAAAGGGCTAATTGGGTGATAACTTTGCAAGAATATGATATTGACATTAAACCAACAAAGATTGTTAAAGGACAAGGTTTTTGCATATTATTAGCAGGAGCTCATAATATACCAGAAAATCAAGTTCCAGAGAATGCTATTCAAGTAAGCCAGATAAGTGTTACAGATTCTGAATCTCAGTATGTTGATCTGATATTTTACTTGAAAAATGGGTATGCTCCTTCTAATCTCAGCTATAAGAATAAAATTTCTTTAAGATTGAAGGCTACTAAATATGAAATCATTGATGATGTGTTATTCAGAAAGAATTATGATTCAATTTTTTTAAGATGTCTTGAAAAGACTGAAGCCAAAAAGGTATTGCATGAATTACACGATGGAACAACAGGAGGTTATTTTGGAGGCGATACCACAACCCACAAAATTATCCATGCTGGGTATTATTGGCCTACCCTTTTTAAAGATAAACATGATTATGTGAGAAAATGAAAAATTTTCCAAACTGCTAGTGGAAGACAGAGGAAGCCAACTTTTCCTTTGCAACCAGTAAACATTGAACAACCATTCGAGCAATGGGGACTTGATATTATATGTGAGATAGTTCCTCATTCTTCCAAACAACACAAGTACATTCTCACAGCAACATATTACTTCACAAAGTGGGTAGAAGCAATTCCTCTAAGTTTAGCCAAGTCTGATGCAATTATTGATTTCATCGATCAATTCATCATTATGAAGTTTGGTGTACCTAACGCTCTGGTCTTTGACAATGCATCTTATTTTTCTGGTAATATTATAGTGGAATTTTCAATTAAGAGAGGTTTTAAATTAAAATATTTAGCAAACTATTATCCACAAGTTAA
Source organism: Pinus albicaulis (assembly GCA_034641835.2). Classification (NCBI taxonomy): domain Eukaryota; kingdom Viridiplantae; phylum Streptophyta; class Pinopsida; order Pinales; family Pinaceae; genus Pinus; species Pinus albicaulis. Next base: position 234,056,939 of record CM076577.1, read on the forward strand.
TGGTTTAGCTAAATCCACTAACAAAAATCTCATCAAAATCATTAAAAGGACTATTGATCAAAACCAAAAGAATTGGCAGAAGTCTTTAATCTTTGCATTATGGGCTGATCGTATTACTCTTAAAGTTTCTATTGAAACTTCACCTTTCAATTTAGTTTATGGTAAAGGAGTTGTGATACCATCAAACTAGCTCTTCCATCATTAGCCCTAGTGCAATTCATTGAAGAAAATATTTCCTCATCCATTTAATTGAGATTTGATCGAATCCTTAAATTAGAAGAAGATAGAGAAAAGGCAAAAGATATTCATGAAAAAAATCAACATCTTGTTAAAACTTCTTTTGATTCAAATTCCATCGGCTCAAAAAAATTATCAATTGGTGATCTTGTTCTGAAATGGGCTAAAGCACATGAAGAAAAAGGTAAGCATACCAAATTCCAAAAGATGTGGCTTGGGCCATTTCAGATTGCTGAAAAGATAGGCTCATATACATTCATTCTTCAAGATTTAACAGGAAAGAGAGAATCTCTTCCTGTAAATTGGCTTGTCTTAAAGAAATTCTTTTCATAAGGAGGTAACTCCTTCTTACTTGTACATATTCCTTTAATGGTTAAAAGGTAACCTTGTCGAGACTATGAATGTTTGCTGGCAGCAGAGGCAATCCCTGTGACAATAGAGTATATTACAAAAGCTAAACTTGAAGAAATTCACTTACTTTATTATTATCAACCAATCAAAGTTTGAGATAACCCAAAAATGTTATTATCTTTGAGGAATTAAAAATAAATTGTAAGTGATTTTTATTCTTTTTCACAGTTAGATTTTATTTGAATTATCTTAAGTAAATTTTTCATTATCTTTAGAAATTTTTACTTACTAAAAATATAGTGTTCATTTCATTTTTTCAGAGATAACTGTTTCTTCCAGTGATTCGCCAATTGTTGTACTGTACAAAAACCCTATTTTTAAATTTTAGAATAAATTCCATTTAAAAATAGGTCCCCTTTTTATCTTTATTCCTAAATAGAAATAAAAGATTCATTGATAAAAGGATGCATATTACATTTTTATTTCACAAATTGTACAAAATTTAATAAATTTCCGATCCGATGAGTTATAAATCCTTTCAAACATATCAAAAATATTATAAAGAATTTTTACTTAATAATAATTTAAAATGAACAGTAATCGCAATCTGAAACTTGGAGAGTTCTTTAAAAGATTTGTTTTTTCTTTGTAAAGTTTCGATGCGATCGCGCTCAATCGCAAGCGCATTTCGAATGAGTTTAAAGTGTTGTGTTTTTGCATATATGTCCGATGCGATGAAATTCATCACAATCACATTTCATAAGAATTAAAAACATTGCATTCTTTCGTTTTAAAACTCCGATGCGACGGATCATCTCTCATCGCAATCGCATTTTCGGAGAAAATACTAAACAATTTACTTCATTTTAAAAAGCCCCGATGAGATAATCGCAATCGGAAATCGGCATGAATTATGTTATGTTATTTTGTGCACCTTTGAAGATCTGCGATGCGATTATTCCTTCACGTTCATTTTATTTATTCATCGCTTCACAAGGAATTAAAAGTGAATTTTAACATTTATTTCAAGGATGTGCCAATCTCCGATTGTACGTTTCCATTAATTGAAATCAGACAAATGATCATGGTTTATTTTGTTTTGAATGCGTGAATGTGACCCCTTAGAGGGAATTTATGTTATAAACACGGGAAGATTAGATAGTAATTAATAAATAGATCCTTGTATAGTTGTTCTCATTATTATGTTTTATTTCGGCTGAAGTTTTTCATTCAATTGCAGAACAAAAGAACGTCGAATCCTTTCATTCACAGGACCAGAGAGAACTTTCCCGACACTGAAATGTCGAAGCGATTCAGAAAATCTAAAGCTACCATTGCTGCAAAATCCCCTGTGATTATAATGCCGCCTAAAGAGAAACCAGCAAAACTTAAGCTGGTTACAGACACCTCCTGCCAGGGACTTGGGAAAATGTCATGGGAAAATGTCTACAATCTATTGGAAAAGGAAAACCCTAGAGTTGTGGAAGCTAAGGCCATAGTTCTTGATGAAGCCGACTCAGACTCGGATTCTTAAAGTTCTCGTGGTTCATTGGCAAACTCATTTCTGCACAGAGTTGCTGCTCGGGCAAACATTTTTCCCTATTATGATGTTATTAGATGGGTGATTGACAATGTAACTATTCAAAATAGAACTTTTGTTTCTGTTTCTAGATCAGTGTTCGGATCATTCAAAGCAGAAGATATTAAAGCAATATACCACCTCCCAAACCCACAAAATATCTACAACAAGGACTTCCTTAAATAATTTGCTGCGGAACATCCAAACCAGTCAGAGTCGATTAAAAAATGGATAAATAACCCCGAAAAACATAAGCATGAGGCATCAGGTATGTATTCTGTGGAGTCTCTTTCGCCTCCATATTGTTATGCCGCAGCAATGATGTGTAGGTTGTTTGGTAATGATAATTTAGCCAGTTTTTCCATTCAAATGGTTTCGTTGATTCATGCTGCTATTAATTCTGAGATAATGGATTGGGCTGTTATTTTCTCTGATAAGATAGCCAATAGAATCCTTGAATACAGGAAAGACAAAAACTCTGGAAATTACACTCCTTTTTACTTTTGTGCTTACATCCTAGATGCCCTATGTTTCAACTCATAATTTCCCCTATTAGGATGGAAATGGACTCCTAAAGAACCTGTCCTGATTCATATATATCATAAGTTCTTATGGAAGGGGTATTTCAGAAGTCATGTTTACAGAGTTTTCCATAGTTTCCTTATTCCAATTTACGAAATCATTTTTGGTCGATTCCCTCCTAGACTTTTTGATAAAGCTAGAGTTGATTTGTCCTCTATTGGAGACTTCTTCGGGGAGGAAGAGTTCACTTATGTCAGAATTTTTGGAAGTATTGTAGAGCCACATATCCTTCATTTATATGTTCCAGACAAGTTTTTAGCATAGGAAATTTCTTATCAGCTGACAGTAGAAGGTATGTCTAGGACTTTAAAGAGCAGCAAAAGGCTTGTGTGGCCTACTTTTCCTTTCAAATGTGGTGACTATACTCTCAAAAAAATTTTCCATGCTGAGAAATAAGTTGTTAAGTTAACTGATCTTAAGCTTTCAACAATTCTTGGAAGGAAATATGATCCCAAGAAAGTGGAGTATGATTTTACTACCTCTGTCTCAATTGCTCGGTTCGAACATGAACCAAATATCTTTGATGATTTATTTGTTTCTGTAGATAATATGTCTCAAATTTTTTATTTTGCCAAGTCCAAATTTCAGCCCAAGGAGATGAATACATTTTTATTATTTAGAAGTCAAAGGCTACTCATAATTCCTCTAGATCAGTTGCGGATTTCTACACAGGGATGTGAACCAGAACAGAAAAATACAGGAAGTACTTCTGGTAAAGAAGTAACAGGAGCTAATCCTGTATTGGATAAGAAAGATGATAGCAGTAAAGCTGACACTGGAAAATCAGAAACTGCTGCTAAAATTGTTGTACAACAATCTTCGACTCAAACAGGAAAAGGGAGCACAGGTACTGATACCCATGTGCATATTGAGAAAGGAAGCACAGAGAGTAAAAACACTGAACAAGCATCTCAAGATGATATAAATATAGGTTCTCAACTTGGAGGACAAGAAACTATTGAACTTATTGTTTATCGTCATTTCCTAAGCCAATATGAACAATTTTCCAAGCAAATAGGACAACAAAACATTTCCCAAGTTGATGATTTGAAAGATAAGGAAGTAGAAATCATCCCTAAAAACCCCACTAGTGAGATTATGTTAAAGATAGAAGAAATTCCTCCTTTAGATATATTTTATATTCCCAAACATAGGGCTGTGGTGAGAAAATAGAGAAAAAGAAGGAGAAATGATGAAGATGCATCACCGGGGGAATTTATGAATATTGTTTATAAAAATGTTGAGGTGGATCCATCTGAGGATCTCACCAAATTGTCTCAGTATGCAGGTGCTTATAGTGTTGCCACTATTGATAAAGCCTCCAAAGCTACACAGTTGGTGAAACAAAGTATGTACAAATTGCCATTTTTGAAGAACATGTTGCAGAAAATCAACAAAATTTCATTCATTTGGAACAACGATTACAGGATGAAGAGCTCAAGACTAAACAATTAGAAGAGCAGCTGGCTGTTGAAAAAGAGAAGATTGATCAACAGACCCTAGAAAAGCAATAACAGCTTAATCAGGAGATTTCAAAATTACAAACTCTTCTACAAAATGAGCAGACTCTGAAGATTGAACAAGAAAAGATGTTTCAATCTAAATTGGACAAGTTCAAGAACTATCCCACTCTGGATCAATTTATTAATGAACCTTTGGAGGCAAACAAATTATTGTCTCAACAATTAAATTAATTTTGTCTAAAGATTGCAGAAGCAGAGTCTCTACGTGAGCTAACATCTTCCCTGATAGAGGAAGGAATTACTCATAAGATTGAATTTGATGAAGCGTAAGAAAAGATCTTCGATTTTCTTTTATGGAAAGAATCAGAAACAGGGAGAAAATCAGATCTTCCCAAAATTATGGAGAGACATAAATAAATTGTTTTTGTAGAATGGTAACATCGCTTGATCAAAGCAGAAAGGGCCACGTCCAGAGCTAAGGGAATAATGAAAAATGCAACACATATGGTAATTGATAATTTATATGCAATCAATTTAATTGCAGATTGTAGTCCTAGTCAATTACCCAGTGTAAAGGAAATTGATCTTAGATGGAAACAAGAGATCATTAATAAAAATCAACAAATTGGCCAATTATAGGGAATATCATGGGATTCAATGTGGACTTATCTCATCAAGCCACATAGTCAACAAATAGCAATTAAATTTCTCTCAAATTCTATTGATTGCATCATTCCCAAGTTTTTTGATGCCACATATACAGGGTGGTTGCATTCGAAGCCTAGTCATCCTAAAGAAGTAAAGAAGATGCTCAAAATTTGCCACCTTTGTACATCCACCTCAACTGATGATCAATGAGTCGGTTTTCAGCAAGCTCACATTTCTATTTCAGATATTTTTTAATTTAGATAGATTGTAGGAATAGTTTTAGTTATTTTTGTTAGGTACCTATTTAAACCCCTTTCATGCATTTAGAAAGGGGTCCTGAATTTGTAATATTTTGACTTGGAGATTACAATTCTGTACTCCATTGACTCCTATATTTCTATGAAGGATCACATCTGGTGATTCTCTGCGAAATTATCTTTCAAGAATTGTATTTCTTTATCTTGGATTTGATTTTACATTGAAGTTGCTGGATTTGGATATCGGATTGCATTAGAAAGTATCAAGATGGATATGGTATTTCTATCTATTCACTGTTAGTTTCTTTTGTTATGTGATATTCTCTTTTAAATTGCTATCATTTATGTGTACTTGTTTCACAATATTTCTTTATACATATCATTTATGAGTGTGTTAGAAATATTTATCTTTTAAAGTATATGAAAGCGATATATTATGATGAATACAATATGTCATTATAACTATGTTTAATTTCTCAAACATAGTTATCTTTATTTGTTACTGCACATTTCAATTAAGCTGTAATACATTTTCATGGTTATTGATTAATTGAAACAATTTAAAGTTGTATTCACATTTGATGCCCAGGTTAGTTTTAGAGTTATTTCATTAGTATTTAAATTAGATTAGATAGTGTTATTTTAGTCATTTAGTCCCATTTTCCCCCATCCAATCATTCTTCATATTAAATAGTCGTTTCATAAGAAATAGCTTGTTTGAGGTCGAGGGTTTTTCATATAGTTTCACCAACGTCTGCATCAAACCCTCTGTTGTTGTTTCCTTCAAAATATTGATGACGACGGACGCTGCAAGGCACAACCATACTGTTCTGAGTGCCTTTCTATCGATAATTTTCCATTCCGCGTCTGTCATGGCCACCGGCTTCTTTGTTTTTCCGCTCAATTGTAGGTACAGATCTTTCTGATACAGATAATCTTCCATCTGCATCTTCCACAGCGGGAAGTTTTGGCCGTTAAATTTCTCAACCCTAAACTTACCATCATCCGCCATTGCTCCCACTCGAACCAGAAACCCTTCTTTCCTACGATTTTATCAGCCAAATAGACCTTCGGCTCTGATACCAGTTGTTAGAAAATTATATTTTATGGAGCAATGAAACACATAAAATATGCGGAAAATAAAAGCACACAAAACACATAAAACTAGAGAGACATAGATATACGTGGTTCACCCAGTTTGGGTGACGTCCACCCCGAACAGCCAGTCCTTCCTTTCTATTATCAAGCAAAATGAAAAGACAAAACCTACAGCAGATCAGCTGTAAAATCCTCTGTTCTTTCTCACAATTTCCCTCTCTGATTCTCACTCCGAGAATACACACACACTACACAGCCACAATACAATGCCCTCATAAAAGCGAGGGGTTGCCTTCTAGGGAAAAAAACCCTAATCTAAACATAACTTCTACCGTCAGATCATTTGCCTAATGAACAGACCAAATTGACTAGAAATTACTATACTTTTACAAGGCAATTTTACATTTGTTTTTAGCTTCGGGGGCGCCGCCCCCCCTGGACCCCCCACGGCAGCGATTAATTACTGGCGGAATTGCCGCCCCTTTTAAGGTACAAGGGTCCAATGATGTGATACAAAGTAAACAAGATAATCAGGCTCCACACCCAACAGGAGCCACCACACCAAACGGAAAAGGAGTTGTCCTAAGGTCCCGACCGGGTGGTTATACCCCAATGTTTGAAGCAACGATTTTCGAGGCTTCAAAATTTTTGGCACTAGAAGGAGGGCCATAAGCTATGAATGGCAGATAAATCCAAATCTGAAAGCCATTCTGAGAGCACATCACCCTCATCACCTTCAATTTCTTCCACATCTCAAATCACAAGAGAAGAAATTGAGAAAATTATTCAAACATCCACTACCAAAGTTTCAGATCAATCAGATAATCCAAAACCTAAATCCCCCGAAGTCAAAGCCTTAGTTCATAAACTTCAAGGATTCTCATTATCATTAGAAGAATCGAAATTATCTGAAGGTAGTGTCACCTCTCAGTTTGTTTCTACCAGACCTCTTACTAGGTCACAGAGTGAAAGACTTCGAATTTCACCAAAAGAATTTCCTATACCTAGTAGAGTCAAAACAATAAAACTCCATCAGAAACAGAAAGTGGTACAAGTTCTTCATCGCATATTCAATCATTTATTTCCCAAGATCCAAATAAGGAAAGTACAGTAGTCTCATCTACATCTTCTCAATATTCCTCCACTCAAACTACATCTGCTCAATCTTCCTCTACTCAAACTGCATCTACTCAAACATTAATTGTATCTTTCGGTACTTCAACAGTTACTACTCATATACCAGTTATCCCTTCTAGTTCATCTACTATCGTCACAAGAATGGCACAACCAGCACAAAGACCATGGACCAGCCCAGGAGCTGTGAATATGGCTGCACCTTTTCATGATCTACCTGATCATCCTGAAAAATGGCTCCCAAATTTTAGTCTAGATACTGGTATACAAGCGGAATGACATATCAATAACTTTATGCTTGCTATAAATTTAAATCTAGTAGTGCATGAAGATGTTGTAGTTCGATTATTTCCCTATACTTCGCAAGGAACAACAGGATCCTGGTACTTTTCGTTACCTTCTAATTCTATCACAGATTGGGATATGTTTGAAGAGTAATTTTTAACTAAATATGGAGATGATAGATCAGTTTCTACCCTTATTAATGATCTCTCCAATTTAAAGACTCAGCCGAAGGAACCCATTAAAGATTTTAGTTATTGATTCAATAAAATCTTGAATAATATCCCTGCAACATCTAAGCCTACTGAACAACTTAGAAGTGAATGGTACATTAATTCTTTGCCCTCAAACATAGAAATTTGCATAGATAGAGCTGCAAAACCGACTTTAGCTGAGAATATGAAAGAAGCTATTTCAGTTGAAAAATGAATGATTGCTCTAGATAAAAAAATTCTATTGAGGAAATAAAATCAAAGAAACTCACTTTTAAAGATGATTCCAAGAAAAAGACACCAAGAGATCCATATGACATGGAAGGATTACATAAAATCCTTAAAACCATGTCCAATGAGATGGTTGAAATCAAAAAGCAAGTAGGAGAGACTTCTACAAAAAGACCATTCAGAAATTTCAAGAGAAATCAAACCGAATCAAAACCTCCCAATGCAATCTCTAATGCAGAATCAGAAGATGAAGAAGAAGAAGAAAATCCTCTAATGTCAGATGAAAAAGATGAAACAGAGGAGGTAGTTGAACTAAATGGAATGTGGGATTTCATTCTTCCTAATTCAGATAGTGACATGGAACAAGAAGCTATGCCAGTGAGTACAAGGAGAAAATCTACATCGGAACTTGTTCAAACTGTTCCAAAAAAGAAAAATACAACTCCAAGTACCAAAGACAAAACTCCTGCAAAAAGAACTTCTTCCTTACCCACTCAGAATCAACCATTATCTCCCAATCCTCCCACATCATCATCCAAAACTCTGGTGCTATCAGATACGATGGATTATAATATCATTGAGGACATGAAAAAGACTAGAGTGAACATCTCATTACATGAACTCAGTAAACTTAAACATCAACAAAAGCTACTATTAAAAGAGATAAATGCTACACCTATTGCTCCTCTACCAAGAGGTGTAGTAGCTAAAGTAGCTAAAGGGACTGGTAAGCCACCAGAAAAAGTATATGCAGCTGATACTATTCTTATTGGAGAAAGATCAAATTCTCAGACACCTCCATTTCTGTTGACTAATGAAATCTACAACAAGAATTTTCACAATTGTTTAACTGATTCTGGAGCATCCTCTAATATAATGCCTTATTCAGTCTGTGCTAAATTTAATATTGAACCACAAAAGTCTGTTGTTCATATTGTACAATTAGATCGCTCTAAAGTTCAAGTTGTTGGAGAAATAAATTTAGTTACTATCAAACTAGCTTCTGATCCTAGGATTGTCCAAAGAATTGATATTCTAATTGCAGATATTCTAGAATTATATGGGTTGGTCTTAAGCAGGGACTGGTCTGCAAAACATAATGGTTATATCTCAACTGATTATTCACATATGTGGCTTCCCTACAAAGGGAAACCCAATACAATCAAATTTGAACGAGAAAAACATACGACGCACACTGTAGCTGAATTTGAACAACCTAATGAACCCGTAGCTTTCAACAATAATATTCTTGGAGGTTATTCTGCCGAGTCGTTTCTTGGAAATTTTACTGCACCACAATCACCATTATCTGCAAATACTTTTGTTTCTCAAATTGAAAATTTTTTGCAATCTGATTCTTCTAGAATTGTAAACATTTTTTATTCTTTTGTAGATAAACCTGTAGATAGAACTTTATTTTGGTCATTATATTTTGATGGATCAAAATCTACTGATGGAGCAGGAGCAGGATGCATCCTAATTGATCCAGAAGGAGATAAAACCATGTTATCATGTAGATTAGAATTTGAGTGCACTAATAATACTGCTGAATATGAAGCCTTGATTCAAGGGCTTTATAAGGCCATAGGGTTAAATGTAAAATACTTGAAATTATATGGAGATTCCGAAATTTTCATAAAACAAGGAATACCATCCATTGTCTTTGAGGACATCTCAAACATTATCGAACCCTAGTACAGGACCTTACCACTCAATTTCTAGCATTTAAAATCTCTTCTATTCCTAGAAATCAAAACACATCAGCTGACTTGTTAGCTAATGTTGCATCCAAACTCCTTCCTGCTGAAGATTGCAGTCCTGATAGATTTTCAGTAGAGTTGATTTTTCGCCCATCTGTCCCAGACAATATTACTAACTGGAGTGTATTCTATCATGATCAAGATATTTTGAATTTCTGAACATCTGAGAAAACATATGATAAACAAATTATTGATGAAGATGATCATTATTTGCAAATTACTACGAGAAATAATTAAAATCCGATTCCTAAATCTGTTGTTAAACTTGAGGATCTTTATGATATTAAAGACAGATTCAAGAAATTTACTAATGTTAAACTTCAAAGTTCAACTTTGAAGTTTGAATTAGTCAGTCTCGGTTCTGATTCTAAACTTCAAAATGTTAATAGGGGTCTCAATTTAACTCCGGAAGAAAGATCTTCTTTCATTAAAATTCTGAGTAAATATAAAAATGTCTTCGCTTGGAGTTATGAGGATTTAAAGACTTATGATACTTCTGTAATTCAACACACAATTCCAATGCTATCTGATGTTAAGCCTGTGCAACAAAAGTTAAGAAAGATTCATTCAAATCTTGAAGATCAAATCAAAAGAGAACTCAATAAACTTTTGAAAGCCAAAATCATTTTTCCTGTAAGGAATTCCAATTGGGTTTCCAATATGGTACCTGTTAGGAAGAAAAATGACGATATTAGAATCTGTATTGATTTCAGGAATTTAAACAAGGCATGTCAAAAAGACAATTTCCCATTGCCAACCATGGAGCAAATTCTCCAAAAGGTCGCTGGTTCTGAACTCATGTTTTTCCTTGATGGATTTTCAGGGTATAATCAAATTCTAGTACATTCAGATGATGGGTTGAAAACCACTTTCAGAACCAAATGGGGAAATTATGCTTATCAGAAAATGCCTTTTGGTTTAGTAAATGTAGGAGCTACTTTCTAGAGATCCATGAACATAGAATTTAAGGGTCTAATTAATAGATCAGTTGACATTTATCTTGATGATATAACAGTTTATTCAAAGAAGAGATCCAATGATCTACATGATCTGAAACAAATATTTGAAAGATGTAGAAGATTTGGTATTTCCTTAAACCCAAAGAAATCCTCCTTTGCACTCGATCAAGGAAAACTATTAGGGTTTGTTGTGTCAAAAGATGGTATATATATCGATCCTGACAGAGTTAAGGAAATTTCTGATATTTCTTTACCTCACAATAAAAAGTCCATGCAATCATTTTTAGGTCAGATTAATTTTGTAAAAAGATTCATCCCAGATTTTTCTCAAATTTTTTTGCCTATGCAGAATATGATTAAGAAAAATTCGGTATATAAATGGGGTTATAAAGAAAAATAAACCTTTGATGCAATCAAGAAGGCAATGATTGATGCACCTGCATTGAATACTCCCAATTTTTCCAATGATTTTATTATGTATACTTTGGCAACTGAAACATCTTATGATGTTGTTTTAACACAGCTCAATGATCAACAAATCAAAGCACCGATTTCTTTCTTCGGTTCAAATCTAGAAGCAGCTGAGTTGAATTATTCTGATGTTGAAAAACAAGCTTTCGATGTATTTAAGTCAATCAAACATTTTAGGCATTTTCTCTTAAAAACACACACAAAGGTTATTGTTCCCTTCTCTGCAGTAAGATAGTTACTAATTCAAAGAGAAGTAGGAGAAAAAAGGGCTAATTGGGTGACAGCTTTGCAAGAATATGATATAGACATTAAACCAACAAAGATTGTTAGAGGACAAGGTTTTTGCAGATTATTAGCAGGAGCTCATAATATACCAGAAAATCAAGATCCAGAGAATGTTATTCAAGTAAGTCAGATAAGTTATACAGATTCTGAATCTTAGTATGCTGATATGATATTTTACTTGAAAAATGGGTATGCTCCTTCCAATCTTAGCTATAAGAATAAATGTGCTTTAAGATTGAAGGCTACTATATATGAAATCATTGATGATGTGTTATTTAGAAAGAATTATGATTCAATCTTATTAAGATGTCTTGAAAATATTGAAGCCAAAAAGGTTTTGCAGGAATAACACGATGGACCAACAGGAGGTCATTTTGGAGGCGATACCACAGCCCACAAAATTATCCATGCTGGGTATTATTGGCCTACCCTTTTTAAAGATACACATGATTATGTGATAAAATGCAAAATTTTCCAAACTGGTAGTGGAAGACAGAGGAAGCCATCTTTTCCTTTACAACCAGTAAACATTGAACAACCATTCGAGCAATGGGGGCTTGATATTATTGGTGAGATAGTTCCTCATTCTTCCAAACAGCACAAGTACATTCTCACAGCAACAAATTAATTCACAAAGTGGGGAGAATAATTCCTCTAAAGGTAGCCAACTCTGATGCAATTATTGATTTCATCGATCAATTCATCATTACCAGGTTTGGTGTACCTAACACTCTGGTCTTTGATAATGCATCTTATTTTTCTAGTAATAGTATAGTGGAATTTGAAATTAAGAGAGGTTTTAAATTGAAATATTCAGCAAAATATTATCCACAAGGTAATGGTTTAGTTGAATCCACTAACAAAAATATCATCAAAATCATTAAAAGGACTATTGATCAAAACCAAAAGAATTGGCACAAGTATTTAATCTTTGCATTATGGGCATCTCGTATTACTCTTAAAGCTTCTATTGAAACTTCACCTTTCAATTTAGTTTATGGTAAAGAAGTTGTGATACCATCAAATCTAGCTCTTCCATCATTAGCCCTGGTGCAATTCATTGAAGAAAATCCTTCCTCATCCATTCAGTTGAGATTTGATCAAATCCTTAAATTAGAAGAATATAGATAAAATGAAAAAGATATTAATGAAAAACATCAACATCTTGTTAAAACTTCTTTTGATTCAAATTCCACCGGCTCAAAAAATTTGTCAATTGGTGATCTTGTTCTGAAATGGGATAAAGCACATGAAGAAAAAGGTAAGCATGCCAAATTCTAGAAGATGTGGCTTGGAAAATTTCAGATTGATGAAAATATAGGCTCATATACATTCATTCTTCAAGATTTAACAGGAAAGAGAGAATCTCTTCCTGTAAATTGGCTTGTCTTAAAGAAATTCTTTTCATAAGGAGGTAAACCCTTCTTACTTGTACATATTCCTTTCTGCAATTTTTATTTATTTTTGTAAATAAAGGTTGTTAATAGTCTTTGATTGAATTTTTACTATTTGAAATTTGTCTTGGAAAGAATGGTATAAATATTTATTTTGTGTAAATAAGAATTTTCAAGGAACTGATTACAATTTTGGATAGTTTAAAATAAAATGTTAAACTTTGAAAATTTGTTCAATACATTTGCATGATCTTTTGAAACCTTGAGGAAAATGTAAATCATTATAAGTTTCTTAAGCAGAGAAAATTTATCTTTAAAAAGCAAAAAAACGTTTTCAAGCTTTAGCAAACAAAAAACTCTGTAAATTGTCATCCATCTATTCTTAAGGATACAACTATTTCACCCCGTCCATTTTTTGTTGTGATTTTTTAGAATGTAATTCTAAGAAATTATATGACAAAATTTAGGAGATAAGAGGTTTCATCACGAGCCTACTTACCATGATCATAAGAAGTAATAAAACTGACATTACCAATACTGCATACCAAAACAGGGTAATGGCTTATAAAAGTAAGACAAGGGGTCTCATCACGAGCCATCTCGTTCAGTTTTATCACAACTAGTGAATGGCATTGTTACTACCTGGCTACCAAACCAGAACAATGGCTCTTAAATTAAGAAAAAATAAATAAAAGACAAAAACATGAGATAATTTTTCTTATGAATTTATTTTTAAAGAGTCATTATCTTAGTTGGATGGGATAATGGATAGTTAATGGTTAAAAGGTAACCCTGTCGAGACTATGAACGTTTGTTGGCAGCAGAGGCAATGCCTGTGACATTAGAGTATATTACGAAACCTAAACTTGAAGAAATTAACTTACTTTATTATTATCAACCAATCAAAGTTTGAGATAACCCAAAAATGTTATTATCTTTGAGGAATTAAAAAGAAATTGTAAGTGATTTTTATTCTTTTTCACAGTTAGATTTTATTTGAATTATCTTAAGTAAAGTTTTCATTATGTTTAGAAATTTTTACTTACTAAAAATATAGTGTTCATTTCATTTTTTTTAGAGATAACTGTTTCTTCCAGTGAATCGCCAATTGTTTTACTGTACAACAAACCTCCCAATTTTTAAATTTTAGAATAAATTCCATTTGAAAATAGGTCCCCTTTTTATCTTTATTCCTAAACAGAAATAAAAGATTCATTGATAAAAGGATGCATATCACATTTTTATTTCACAAAGTGTACAACCTTTAATAACTTTCCAATCCGATGAGTTATAAAGCCTTTTAAACATATCAAACTTATTATAAAGACTTTTTACTTAATAATAATTTAAAATGAACAATAATTGCAATCGGAAACTCAGAGAGTTCTTTAAAAGATTTGTTTTTTCTTTGTAAAGTTCCGATGCGATCGTGCTCAATCGCAATCACATTTCGGATGAGTTTAAAGTGTTTTGTTTTTTTATATATGCCTGATGTGATGCAATTCATCACAATCACATTTCGTAAGAAATTCAAAACATCGCATTCTTTCGTTTTAAAACTCCGATGCGACAGATCATCTCTCATCGCAATCGCATTTTCGGAGAAAATATTAAACGATTTACTTCATTTTAAAAATCCCTGATGCGATTATCGCAATAAAAAATCGGCATGAATTATGTTACGTTATTTTGCGCACCTTTGAAGATCTGCAAAGAGATTATTAGTTCACATTCATTTTATTTATTCATCGCATCGCAAGGAATTAAAAGGGAATTTTACCATTTATTTCAAGGATGTGCTGATCTCTGATTGTACGTTGCCGTTAATGGAAAATCAGACAAATTATCACGGTTTATTTTGTTTTGAATGCGTGAATGTGACCCCTTAGAGGGCATTTATGTTATAAACACGGGGAGATTAGATAGTAATTAATAAATAGATCCTTGTATAGCTGTTCTCATTATTATGTTTTATTTCGACTGAAGGTTTTCATTCAACTGCAAAACAAAAGAATGTCGAATCCTTTCATTCGTAGCACCAGAGAGAACTTTCCCGAAACTGAAATGTCAAAGCGATTTAGAAAATCTAAAGCTACCATTGTTGCAAAAGCCCTGTGATTACAATGCCACCTAAAGAGAAACCAGCAAAACTTAAGCTGGTTACAAACACCTGTTGCCAGGGACTTGGGAAAATGTCATCGGAAAATGTCTACAATCTATTGGAAAAGGAAAACCCTAGAGTTGTTGAAGCTAAGGCCACAGTTCCTGACAAAGTCAACTCAGACTCGGATTCTGAAAGTCCTCTTGGTTCATTGGCAAACTCATTTCTACACAGAGTTGCTGATCGGGCAAACATTTTTCCCTATTATGATGTTATTAGATGGGTGATTGAAAATGTAACAATTCAAAACAGAACTTTTGTTTATGTTTCTGGATCAATGTTCAGATCATTTAAAGCATAATATATTAAAGCAATGTACCACCTCTCGAACCCACAAAATATCTACAACAAGGACTTCCTTAAAGAATTTGCTACGGAACATCCAAACCAGTTAGAGCCGATTAAAGAATGGAGAAATAACACTGAAAAACATAAGCATGAGGCATTAGGTATGTACTCTGTAGAGTCTCTCTCACCTCCATATTGTTATGTTGCAGCAATGATGTGTAGGTTGTTTGGTAATGATAATTCAGCCAGGTTTTCCATTCAAATGGTTCCATTGATTCATGTTGCTCTTAATTCTAAGATAATGGATTGGGCTATTATTTTGTCTGATAAGATAGCCAATAGAATCCTTGAATACAGGAAAGACAAAAACTCTGGAAATTCCACTCATTTTTACTTTTGTTCTTACATCCTAGATGCCCTATGTTTCAATTCATAATTTCCCCTATTAGGATGGAAATGGACTCCTAAAGAACCTGTCCCCATTCATATATATCATAAGTTCTTATGGAAGGGGTATTTCAGAAGTCATGTTTACATATTTTGCCATGGTTTCCTTATTCTGATTTACGAAATCATTTTTGCCCGATTCCCTCCTAGACTTTTTGATAAAGCTAGAGTTGATTTGGTCTCTATTGGAGATTGGTTCAGGGAGGAAGAGTTCACTTATGTCAGAATTTTTGGAAGTATTGTAGAGCCACATATCCCTCCTTTATATGTTTCAGACAAGCTGTTAGCACAGGAAATTTCTTATCAGCTGATAGTAGAAGGTATGTCTAGGACTTTAACGAGCAGCAAAAAACTCATGTGGCCTACTTTTCCTTTCAAATGTGGTGACTATACTCTCAACAATTTTCTCCGTGTTGAGAAAGAAGTTTTTAAGTTAACTGATCTTAAGCTTTCAACAATTCCTGGAAGGCAATATGATCCCAAGAAAGTGGCGTATGATTTTACTACCTCTGTCTCAATTGCTCGATTTGAACATGAAACAGATATCTTTGATGATTTATTTGTTTCTGTAGATAATATTTCTCAAATTTTTGATTTGGCCAAGTCCAAATTTCAGCCTGAGGAAATGAATAAATTTTTATTATTTACAAGTAAGAGGCTACTCAAAATTCCTCTGGATCAGTTGCAGATTTCTACACAGGGATGTGAACTAGAACAAAAAGATACAGGAATTACTTCTGCTAAATAAGTAACAGGAGCTAATCCTGTTTTGGAGAAGAAAGATGATAGAGCAAAGCTGACACTAGAAAATCAGAAACTGCTGCTAAAATTGTTGTACAACAGTCTTTGGCTCAAAGAGGAAAAGGGAGCACAGGTACTGATACCCATGTGCATATTGAGAAAGGAAGCACAGAGAGTAAAAACACTAAACAAGCACCTAAAGATGATATAAATACAGGTTCTCAACTTGGAGGACAAGAAACTACTGAATTTATTGTTTCTCCTCATTTGCTGAGCCAATATGAAAAATTTTCCAAGCAAATAAGACAACAAAACGTTTCCCAAGTTAATGATTCAAAATATCAGGTAGTATAAATCATCCATAAAAACCCCACTGGTGAGATTATGTTAAAGATAGAAGAAATTCCTCCTTTAGATATATTTTATAGTCCAAAACATAGGGCCGTGGTGAGAAAATAGAGAAAAAGAAGGAGAACTGATCAAGATGCATCACAGGGGGAATTTATGAATATTGTTTATAAATATGTTGAGGTGGATCCATCTGAGGATCTCACCAAATTGTCTCAGTATGCAGGTGCTTATAGTGCTACCACTATAGATAAAGCCTCCGAAGTTACACAGTTGGTGAAACAAAGTATATAAAAATTGCCATTTTTGAAGAAAAAGTTGTAGAAAATCAACAAAAGATCATTCAGTTTTTCCCTATT